>VWZK01005925.1:380244-465517 GCA_013396935.1 Baryphthengus martii
CGGAGACCGAGGGCCTCAGGGCGCTCGCAGTCCCCTCGGCGACACGCGGGGCAACCCCCTACGTCTCCAGGCCAGAGTCGCTCTGCAGAAATACCTGCAGCTTCTCACCAGCAGCCCAACCTGCCCACTAGCTCTGTCCCCGATTCCTGCCACTTGGTCTGTCCCTGCTCTGCCCCTCCACGGTTGTCATACCCGTGTGGTCTCCTGCCCCACCAGCATCCTGGCCCCATCTCATCTCCTTCCCAACTAGACTCTGGTAGAGTCCCATTTTCAATCCAGCCAGCCCATGACAGTCCACAGGCTTCTCCAGAGCTCAGCTTAACACAAGAGACGCTCTCACTTCCTCTATTTACTCTTTTTTTTTTTTTTTTTTTTTATAAGTATTTTGTGGGGGGGGGGAAGGGGGGAGGNCAGGGCGGCCTGCTCTCAAAGGCCCACGGAGGCTCCTTCTCTCTGTTGAATTCAGGGGCACCCTGACCCGCACCCCGCTAATCGGGTGGTCGCCCCACACAGGCTGCCAGAGGAGCACAAAGGCTCTCAGACTCGGAGCCCAATTACAGGTGGGTTCATACCCTGGGAGCCCCAGAGCTCAGCCTTCCCCCATTGTCAGAGGACCAAGACCCAGCAGCCAGGCACTGGAGCTGCACGAACAAAGGTCAGGGAGCCAGGGCCCCAGCCCTGAGAACAGAGCGGGCACAAGCCAGGCGCCACACTCCCTGGGCTCTACGCCTCTGAAAGGCTGGGGCCAGAGATACTCCCCTGATTACAGGGTGGGGGAACCTCCCTCCATGCACCCGCCGAGCACTGGGGACACACGTAGCCCTGCTTACAGGGTGAACCCAGCAGCTTGCCACTGCCACCAAGTCCTGTGGAACACAAGGCTCCGGCCTGCGCCCCAGTCATGGGCTGGCCGGACCGGCTGCAGCACAACACTGTTTGCAGGGGGGCCTCAGGGTCCAGGGAGCTCTGATTTCCCCTCGGGTGTGGAGGCAGGAGCTCTCACCCTCCTTACAGGGCTGACACTCTCCTGGCAAAGCCAACGGAGCAAGACGTCAAAGGGCAAACGACAGCAAAAGCAATTATGTAATCTTTAATCTTTTTGAGGTAACTCCCCAATGCACCTTTTCCAAAAATGTCATTTTAAAAATTTAGTTTCACCTCAGTTACATTTGGTTTTGTGTCAAAAGTCACCTCGGTTCTCACTATCTAAATTCAGCTTTTCCCTCCAAACTGTTCATTCTATTCCCTAGGGATTACACCTCAGATGTTTTTGAGGTAACCCTCAGATTCACTCCTTGAAAAAAAATGTCAATTTGTTTAATTTAAATTACTTTGGGTTTCCCTGCAAAGCGTCAGCTCGGAGCCCCCTGGTTTACCTCATTTTGTTCATTTTCTCCTCTACAGATTACATCACGTTTTACCCCAGAATGTTCCTTCTCTGTCCCTTAGAAGTTACCTCAGCTTTCTCCCCTGTAAAGTTCACTCTGTGCCCTCTCATTTACCTCGGATTATCCCTCAGAAATTCCACCAAAAAGCCCCTGCCGTCCCTGAGGCTCCGTCCAGCCCTCCCTTCCTATGCGTTGTCTGACAGCTGCAAGTCTAACCCAGGGGGCCTCCAGGACCGGTTACCAAGCGCCACAAAGCTCAGCGCGGCCTGAGACGCGCGTTTCAGCCCCTGCGGCTGCCTCAGCCCGGGCCGCGGATCCGGGAGCCTCGGAAGCGCAGCCGCAGCCAATTCAAAGGCCGCGCTCCCCCCGCCTGACGAGCGAGTCCCGCCGGCTGGCGGCGCGGAGNGTGGAGGGGAGGAAGGAGGCAGTGGGCAAGCAGCTGTGTGGTCTATAGCTGCTAGCAAAGCTCATACCACAACAGGTCCCCATCAGCATGGGTGACCCATTTAGTGAAAGGAAGGTGTTGAGACAGCAATGTTGGTGCAGTGCTGTGCTGCCCCTGACATGACTTTTGCAACCTCAGTGTCCCTGGAGCTGGAGCCCGTGTGGCTCTCTCAACTCTAACCCTAACAGAAGCCTGTGACTGACGTCCCCAGCCTGGATGTCACCCCAGGGGTAGCCCATTTGAGAAAGAAACATGTAGACGAGCGATGTTGGTGCAATGCTGAGCTCCCCTTGGGATGCCTCTTGCAGCTCTAGTTTCCACAAATTGTCATGAGAAGGACTTACTGTGCTAGAGATTTACAAGATGGTGCTAAGGAAAATAAAATTCCTTCTGTAAAGGGACAGGACATACAGCGTAACAGATCTCAGATCTAAAAATGTTATCAAGGATTCTTATGTTTAATTACTTTTCAGTGTGGAAGACCAATTTATAAAATTTAGAAAATATTTTATCCTAAAAGTGACTCCACTCATGTATCAATGTGTTGATTCAATAACTGATTACAGGAATCAGCCTCTTCACAAGATATACACATAAAAATATTGCAGAGAAATCAGGTATTTTAAAACTTACTACTAATTTTACTTTTCAGCTGAAGCACAATATTAATAAGACTACAGTTTAAGGCTAAGAACATATGTTATTTGATGTCTTAGATGAATCATGCCATGCAATAGGCATTCTGAAGTCTCATTTTTAAGAGCATCAGCAGTGTGAAAGCTCTTAATACTCTGCTTTACTTTGTCAAGATTTTTAATACCTTCAGCTAGACTGCCTGATATGCCTCGAGGTGGATCTTCCTTCTCACACAATCAAACACATACAGCATCATAATGAGTGTATGAAAGACTGACATCCATAGGGTGCCCCCTGTGAAACATTTCTCTAAAGTCTGATTATTCCTGGACCAGAGCATAACAGTCACAGTTAATGATGGCAGCTGCCACAGCGTGGTGCCTCAGGCATTCCTCTCCAAGGTCATTCAGGAGCATTTTGATTTTCACATCTTTGTTTATTATTTACTTTAAGCACAAATGCAATTATCTGTCCAGTGTGTCCAGACTTCTGAGGTTGCATAATAGAAGCCACCAAACATGAAATAGCAATACGCAGTAATCCCTACACCTACTAATATGACAATGCTCCTGTTGCTCTCACTCAAAATTAAAATATCACTTTCAATGTTACTTTATTCTTCGGTTTTACAGCACTTACAGCAAAGATCACTCAAAATTCTACCTCCCTGGAATAAGTAATATCTAACCCTAAAAATAAGAGTTTACAGATTAACAGTTAAACAGCACTTACACATGAATGAAAAACAAGGCCTATCAGTGATCCAAGGCTAACGTACATAATGGCTTTACTACTGCAACAACTGAGTTTTGAAAAAGGGAGGAGAGAGATGGAAGTAGAGTCACAGTGAGAAGACAATTCGAAAAAGGCAGATAAAGTAGCACGTAACTGAAATAGCCCCAGCGAACAATGAGCAGTGAAACTTTACCAGGACAGCACACTTAGGACGAGGATGTTTTAGATGATTGTTTCATGTTTCCTTAAGAGCAAATGCAGCTTTCTCTATCCCCAAGTATTTAAAGAAAGAATCAATATTCCACTAAGAGTCTCACATGTTCTGAGAAGTAGATGTAAACTCAGCTAGGAGAGCAGGGAAAAAAAAGAGAACTTACTTTTGTTGTGCTTTATTATTGTTATTTGGGTTACATCACTGTGACATTTTCACTGAAGGTCTTCAAAGACTTACTGTGAATAACAAACTTACTGGTCACTTGCCTATCTAGCAAGACCTATTCTTTCCAAGATTTATACTTGCGGTCTTAGTAAGACTGGTCTGAGCGTCCTCATAAAATTGAAAAACATACCAGCTACAGCCTATTTCTTTTTAAAAGAATCGTGTAACATTTCTCTGTAAGGTCTATTTCTGTGTATCAGTGTGATACACAGAGCAAAACGTATCCCAGACAAATAACAACTGCAGCCAATGCTAGCATTTCAATCAGTACTAAATGTTTAACAACAGATGTAGTTGCTGCCCCTGGGGCTTTCAGTAAATAGTACAGGTTAACTATATCACAACTAAACCAGCATAAAGTTTAAACTACTCCCCTGCCTTGGGAAAAAGATAAGGTATAGATGAAGTTACACAAAAGAACTTTCAGGTATTTTGTTGAAACCACAGAAAGTCATCCAGATGAAGAGAGAAGGATGTAATACTCCGGATGCAGAATCTCACATAATTGGCTCATACATTCAGAACAGCCTGGAAAAAGAAACCGCAGAGAAATCACTGTTTTAACTCCCATACATACTCTTACACTCAATGAAAGAATGAGGAAGTCTGCAGTCATGATGTTATTGTGCACATTTGAGAAACAACTTGACAGGCATTATCACTGTCTAACAAAATTGAAAAATAGTGGTCAGAGGTCATGTCTGCTCTCTCACTGGTAGCACAGCAAGGTCATCATAGAAAGCAACATCAAAGCGTTTGCCTTGCTATTACTTTGACACTGTTTTCCCTGATACCATCCCTTACAGAAATGGTTCTGTTAATTTTTAGGCACTCACAGTACTCTGTTCATGCTCACTTCCAATCTTCCCTTATGACACTTTTTCCGAAAAGAGTTCTTATTTCACTTTTGAGAGTTGTGGAAGACCATAATCTGCTGTCATGCCTAGTTAAGCATCAGACTGCAGTGACTAACAGTGTGTAGGTTCAGATGCACTGAGATAGAGGACTTAAACCTGAGGAAAGGATAACCAAAATGCTTCTGAACACTTGATTTAGAAGACAGTAAGATGAGTTTAAGTTCTCCTCCCCCTTTTATTCTTTTACATGACTCCTGCTTCTCTTAGGGGGTTAAGCTCTTTGCTCTTTAAGACCTATTTTTCATACTTCATGTAACATGGGCTGAAGTTTCTGAGAAAACTGCACAGTTGAGACTACTGTGAGACGATATGTATGTCATGCAAAATAAGAGTGATATGCAAATGTAAGATTGTTAAAATTGCAGAGTTAGCATCTTAAGGAGAAATGCCATCATTAAAAGCTAGAAAATAGTAAAGGGCATGAATGGGTTGTGAAGAAAACAACATACATTGTGTATTAACCATTAAACTCATATATGTTGCATATTTCCAGCTTAGAGAGCCTCTCCAACCATGACAGAAGGTGCCCGAACTGACTGAAAGGAAGCCTCTGTTTGTACCTCTTGTTCCTTCTCACTACTTAGTTCTAAAAATAAAGGCAAAACTGATTGTAAGTAAATGACACTAAGTACTACGCATGGACGGAAACACACGTTCATTTGAGTCCTTCCACCAAGGTGAGAATGCTGAAATGAAGGGCACAGCCAAATGTTATCAAAAGCTTGTACTGGACTGCATTAATATTTAGTATTTAGATAATAATGTATTAACAGCCAGATAAAGAAATTCTGTTAGTTAAAACACCAATCCAAATTAAAACCAAACAATTTTGCAATACTACTTCTGGTAGAGATACATTAAAAGCCTCAAAGTACAATTAATTCCACCACAAATCCTCAAGCTGTTTGTGGTTTATAAGCCACACCCTCTGAAAGAAAGTGGAATATGGGCAAAGTCATTACTACAGAACATCTCTGTATATATTTGACGTCTTACTACACACAAAATATTCTGAGCACACACTAACTTGTAGTGTCCTACGGTCAACCATATGTCCAACAGAGGCAGCTCTTATCCTGAGTTACTGGAAGGGCCATCTCCACCAAAACTTCACACCTTTTCTGTAATCTGAGATTCTCTCTCCTCTATGCAAAGCATCACACCCGACATCACAACACAGTGGAAACATGAGCCGTGAAGCAGGACAGGGAGCAAGAAGTACCTGCGGAGTACAAAGGAGAGCATCACCAGCCAAAGAGAGCTCCCACCACTGCCCATACTGTAGGTTGACTAAAGCTTTGTGACTGCATCAGAATGGAGTCAAGGTAGCAAGGTTCAAGAGTGAGGATATAAAGTAGTTTAGTCTTTGATTTTGTTTATCATTTCTTTTTAATGTATATTTTAAAAACAGGCTACTTCGATCTCTAACTGGCTATATCCTCAGACTGCAATGTCACTGTTTTACGTACTGCCAAAATACATTTCTTCTATCACAAATATTCCAGCAAAAGATACAAATATGTAGTAGCAGCAAAAAAATAGAAGTAAAAGACAACTGTGCAAACTGTGGAGAAAAGTATCTGGGGGACCTATTTTTAGGGATATCACAGAGTTAGTGAGGTTTTCTATATGAACATGGTGGCTTAATTTTGATATTCCTACCTCAGGACTTCTCAGAGGAGATGGCAAGAGCGAACAGCAAAATAATTGAAGCCTTATGTGCAAAAAGAGTAAGAGAATGTGTAAATCCACAAGGTGATAGTTACAGACTAACAATTTGGAAAGCTTAATATACCCAATCAAGTAGTGCAGGTATAGAGGAATAAATAAATAATGAGGGACAACATAAAAAAAAAAAAAATGTCCTCATTCCCCCCAGTACTGTGGGGAAACTGTAATTTTTAATAGAAAAATAGGCATTTATAGAAAAAATGAATTTAAAAATCAAAATAAATTGAGGCAAAGAAATACTGTGAAGTTTCTAAGTGTTGAACAGCAAATGCTACAATTCTTATTTACTCAAAGCTACAATGCTCTTCCCTCTGAAGCTGTATTTTGCATTGCAGACAAAGTTTGTTTGCCAGAAATAAAGATTGTCTTGTACTAAATGGAAATAAAGCATTGCCACTAAGGGAGATAGCATTGTTTTTTTACAATAAATATAAATATGTATATATTTTTTATTTACATACCCAGTTGTGCATTTGGTTGTAGGAACACACACAACACCACACAGATTGTCTTCTTCCACAATGCAGAATTACTGGTTCACTGTTTCACTGGTTTTACTGGCAAATTAAGAAATTAAGGCTAGAAAGGTCAAAAAACCACCAACCCTTATCTTTAATGAATTACACTTAGGACTAACTGAAATAGGTTACTTGAATCAATTAAACTAACTGTGGTTATGTACCAGTAGCTAATCTATAAACCTAGGATCATTGTTATCCTACTCCCTTAACATGCACTAATGAAAGCAAGAACAAAATAACATATAGAAGAATGTATATTAATCACTACTTAAAAGACATATCTCAGTCCCATTATGTTCACTGGAACATAAAAAGCAATTAACCTTGTAGTGCATTAACAAATTAGTGCGTTTGATACACCTAAACTAAGTAATAGACATGTTTTCAACATCAGTGAAGTCAAGCTATGTTTTTCAATAGTACCTGTAAGGCTAATTTTAAACAATGACCAAGACGATATTAGAATTTTGGAAAGGTGCCATAAAAAGAGAAAACCTAGTCAATAGCTGTAGTTTACAAGTGTCCGTGTAGATCAGTGCAGGAAATAAGGTGCAATTAAATAATAATTAGTGCACTTAAAGATCTAGTTACAGGTACCAACTATCCATCTGATTTTCATTGTATAAGAAATAACCAGCCTGCAAACATTTTATTGTGAATATATTTATATGAACTAATAAGACATTAGGTGTTTAACTTGACTTCATTTTTTTTATTATTATTTTGCTGTCTGTATTTCCCTTAATTTTATTTATAATTAACCTCAATTCTCAGTGAGCATTAAAGAGAAAAATGAACTCAACAATACATATTGCCCTATACCCTTACTTGTGAACATTTGCTGGGAGTGTTTTTTAAACCAAATTCTAGGTTAAGCTAAAGTAACGAAGTTATGACAAAGGGGAATGGGCAGGAGATGTGGGTATGTTGTGATAGCTATCCTATCCAAGTAGTTGATGTTATCCCTATAACAAAAACAGATTAAAAAAACCCTCTGGGTGTCATACGGATGAGTGGTTCTTTGGAATTCCTTTAATTGAGGCAACCTTCATTGTGATCTATTTTAGTACAATGAATCAAAATGCTTCCTATCGCTAGAAGTTACACAGAGAAATAGCCCAGAGCTACTTTTTTTCTGTGACTTCTCCCTTGATGAAAGCAAGTATGTTGATTTTTCAGTTCTTAAAATGTTACTCTTATTATTTCATTACTGATGTAAATCCATTGTTACTGTGTTATTTCAAATTGTCTGTTCAGAGGGACAAATCTGGCAAAGTAACGAATGTGTCATTCATCCCATTCACCTGACTAGCTAACAACACTGAGCAAAATACTCAGTCCCATGACTTTTTTTTAAATGCAGCACAAAAATTGTGTCCTACAATCTCATCCATGAGATCACCAAAATAGGAACAGAACAGAAGTTACTATACCTACCATAGACAGGATGAAGAATAAACCACATTTTTCTTGTTTCCAACATCACTTTGTGTCAGGACTGACTCTTTCACCATTGTCTAGTTCAGTAGGAACAGCAGTTACTGCTCTATTGCATCAGCTGTATTGTGGTGCACCTCTATAGTACGTTGGTATTAGGTAACGTACTAGTAGTTGCAAATGCCCAAGTGATTTTTATGTTTCTCAGCATGCCAAGGCGCATATTTAAGAGGCTGCAGAGGACCTGTTTCCTTTTGAGGCTTATGTTCAAACCTTACATTGAGTAGCCAAAATAACATAGTAAAAGTAATTCCCTTATTTCATCACTGTGGAATTTTGCACAACCATTCTACACTGGCATTAAAACAACACTTCCATTGACATCATAACCACTCAGGCACTTGCACTGACACCGTAATGACTCCTCTGAGGCCGTTACCACATCAATGGAAGTATGAGAGACACTTCATTGACACTGTAACAGCTCCAGTGCCTGGGATGTGATGGTAATGGCTCCTCTGGGGCTGTTACCATGTCAGTGGAAATATATATGAGACACTTCCATTGATGTTATCAAAGTGCCTACACCAGTATCGTAAGTAAAACCCCAGAAATTTAGCAATAAAAATAAAATTATCAAGCTAAACAAAAAAAAAAAGTTCAAGTGCTCCAGGAAAACAGAATTTTTCAGAAGAATTGTTTCAGCTTCACTGAAAAATGCTCATGTGTATAAATAGTACCAAAACTCAACAAATAAACACCCACCCCCTTCCAGATAAGACATCACTAGGCACAGATAAAAAGAACACTTAAAAGTACTCCCTATCCTTAAAACAATAATAAAGGTACCAGCCCCTTTATGAATTGTACTTACAATAAACTTCAATTTACTTCTGTGGCAAGAAAGGTTTTAACTAGTACTTAATAACTTCTCAAGAAAAGTGACAAATGGTGAGGAGTCAAAATAAGCAATTTTCACTCTGGGTTTTCCATGATTTGCCTGAACTGTTTGGCAAGTGCTGGTTAAAATAAGCGTATTCAGTAGTTCTAATCCTTCAAAAAATAATGTCCACGGGAAAATTGCTAATGTCACAAATTGATTATCCAAGATCACAAAATAATTATCAATCCATGTGCAATTTGTAAAGCTAACAAATCCCATCACCTTTCATCAGTTATATATGACTAACAACACCTGAGAATGATAATGCTATTAGAAACCACGAATGAAGGGCTTTTTGTTTGTGTTATTTTGAAAAAAAATCCAAACAACACTTCACAGTTTTTTCTTTACATCCATTTCCTGGGCTCAATTTCCCGTTAAGAAAATCCCCTTCAATAGATTCTCCAAGGACTACTGTTGTAGATCATACAAGACTACCAGGATCACAGACCTAGCACCGAGGGGTCACATTCTATAACCTAGAAGACCGTCAGGAAAAGTTTAGGAAAGCTCACAACAGGTAGTAAACACAAGCTAGAACTGTAAGGGCAACATGCTAGTAACTAAAAGCAATAGGAAGGTTATAGCATTCATGCATTGGTATGATGCTGTATTTTGAAGCCAATCTCCTCACCTGTATGAAGCTGGAGGAGAGTGGGGTAAGGATTGCAAAAAACCCAGAACTAAACCCATCAGGACAGATTTTCACCTGCTACAGACTGAAGGAAAAAGGGAGAAAAAAAAAATAAGAAAAAAAATCCACTAGTACTAAAGGAACTAGCAGCAAAGTTCAGATGCTTATCAAGTGCTTGCTCTTATCAACAAGCTTCACTTGTGGTACAGGTGGGGTCAAGATGACTCAGGAAAACAACTGAGAGAAGGAAAATCAATTTCTAGTTTGTGAAAACAGGGACTGTTTGAGATACCGAACACGGTCATTGCGCTGAAACTCATTAGGTAAGACCACCTACACATTGAGTACGTACCATGATAGCTAAAAGGAAAGAATACAAATTTTCTAAACAGGTGTAGGAAAAACAACCACATGAGGAAAAAGCCATTTCCCAGTAACTGGGAGGTCGATAGGGGAAGAAGAGGGGCTGCAGCCGACCAATCTCATGTCTCCTTTGTGCATGGTGATACAGAAAGGCAAAAGAGAGCATGTAATTTGTGCATTTTCAGTAACTCCATGACAATTATTTTACTGCAGCCTCTATATCTGAGAGGTATTAAGTGTTTCCACTGGTGACATCTGGACTAAGTGAAAGCTGCTGAAAAACCTATCACCAATTCAGTAAAGCCATTAACACACACTGGGGTTCAAGGAAGAATTTAAACATATGCTTAACTTTAACAGTCCTTAAACTCGATAAAAACCAACACGACTTCAGTAGATAACAAAAACTAAAAACAAGTTTCCTGACAGGAATGGACTAGTAGCTTTATCTGCAACAAATGCCAACTTCAGCACAGACAAGGCTGAATTTTAACACCTGTCCAAAGCATATGGACACACAGCTCGTTTCAGAGTAGAAACAGCTAATCAAGTCAGCTTTCAAACCTACAATCAACTAAGAAATATACCAGGTATTCTCTCTGAAAAGTGTATCCTTATGTGCACCTAAGCACCAGTATTAAGAGCATTTCTAAGCACAGCCTTTCCAACCCTGAAAGCCCCCCAGCCGCGCTCCCACGGGCGGGCGGTCACCCCAGAAAGCTCCAGAGCTCCCCAGAAGAGCTGCTTCGAGGGAGAAGCGCCCCTGGGCACGGACCGGCTCGAGAACACCATGTTAGCAGGGCAGGGGTCACCACAATCAAGACCTCCCCCATACCCCATCCCCCCAGAAAAAAAACATAAAAGAAAGAAAAAAAACCACAAAACCAAACAGAACCCAAGCGTTGCCACCATACCGTCAGCAGTGAAGCAGGAGGATGTAGGCGGCACGTCCTTCCCTTCCCGGCTGCAGGAGCTGCCCAGACCGAAGCTCGAGCTCCTGCCGACCATCTCTCCTCCCCTTCCCGCGCAGCCCACGAGCGCCTCGCTAGGGCGAGGCACCTCTCCACACCTTCTAGAAGGTGAGAGGCGCAGCTGGCTGAAGTAACCCTGCAGCGTGGCGCTAAATAAATTAAACCAGGTGGCTTCACTCTCCTCTTCCTAAGCTGTTGCAACCAGCAACCGTGAGGGGGAAGTAGTTTTACTTCTCGCCACCACCCCTATGAGGCGGATGCTGACGGAAAACAGGGGTACCTGCTGTGGCTGTAATATCTCCTGTGGCGCTCGGCTGGAGTTGAGGTGGTGCGGTGCTGGGGGTGCTTTGCTGGAGGGAGAAACCACTTCAGGTTGCGGGTCTGCAGAGGAAAAGCTGTTGCCAGGTGCCCCAGGTAAGTCCACAGGGCAGTTTGGTGGGAATGTGGCGCACCTTTCACATGCGGGAGCGCTGTGTTGCTGGCTCATGTGAGGGAGGTACATAGACTAGAGTTGTTTTTCTGGAAAAAGAAAAGAAAGATATCAATATCAAAGTGTTTCGGCTAGAAAAGCTGGATGTTCACATAACAATTCTAGACCTGTTGTGGACTTGCTTTCCTTGAGTGTGAAATGAAACATGTTTAAAAGCTCAGAAGCCATCTTAAAATGAGTGAGTTGTGCTCTGTGAGATCTATGGAAAATATCTAGTGGAATCTAGTGCTTGGGCTGTCCAGTCGTTAACTACTTGAAAAGTAATAACTTTGGAACATGATGAATGTTTTAGGTACTGATGTTATTAATGTTGATGGAATATAAGTGGTTATATTTATTTTAATGCTGGATACTTGAATATGTATTGGCCGTTGCTTGTGTAATACAAATTTCTTCTCTATTTTTATATTGTTTAGTGTCATAAACTAGTCACAATTTTTCCATAATAGAGCAGTGGTGGTGAGCTTGACACTCCTCATGGAAAGCTATGACAAACTGCCAGGCATATGTTATGTCTGCTAGTGGATACCTTGTATAATATTTGTCCTGATTTTAGATGGGTTTTGAAGGAGGTATTCTTACTTTTGTTATTGTTTTTATTTTAAACATGGGCATGTGCATTGCATATGACAACAATTGCTATCCTAAGGAAAATACCATGTTAAGAATAAAATTGTGTGATGATAACGGACTTAGCATATTCTACTAATAATGCTTAATGAAAGTGAAATCCTTTAGCAATGTAGGTAGTATTTTCTTTTCACCAACGGTGAAATAACCCAGTTATGCACTGATAATTTCAAGCTTAACATGTATGTTTCATGCAGGCAGCACTACTTATTTTTCTTGCATGTGTGTTAGGACATAATATTAAACTTTGTGAAGTTTTACATAAAAATTTACTGGTATGTTTCATTAATGTGTTTACTAATGCCACCATAGTAGAATATTTTAAAATGAAAAAGCTTTATTTTAATCTGATTAAGTAGTCAGAACAAGAATTTGCTGAAAAACATTTGTTCATAGCATTCTCCTCTTTAATATTTCAATTTGTTATCTTGTTATCTTTCTGTTAGAGTTTGAAGTTTTATTTCAGACTTAGACTATACCACTAGTGTCCTGTTAATTCAAGGCAGCTCCTTTCCACTCTTGCTGCGATACTTTTGTGACTGTGTCAATATATATATTATTTTCAGGCACAAACCAAGCTTGTACACAGTAGGTGAAACAAGAAAATGATGCAAACATTAGCGTGTTTATAACTGTCATTCCTTTATTTACCACGCAGTGATGAAGAGATGTAATCTCTACAACAAAAGTATGATTCTCTGCCAGCTGGCTGCCTGCCTTATCTTAAGGGAATAGTAACAAATGAAGCCTAAGCAAATGGCCACCATCTGGGTGAAGCTCAAGTGAGCTTGTTTGGACAAGGCTCTAGGGTCATGTAAATGAAATGGACTTTAATGTTAAGATGCATCTGTGGATATACAATTCCTCCTTATATAAAATCTGGCTTGATTCAGTGCAGGTGCAGAAAGTTGGCAGTATTTATAAACTAGACATAATTTAGAGGTTTTTAAAGATGCACATTGTTTATGTGTATAAACAGCCATCTGATACTCATCTTTCAAAGCAGCCTTGAAAACAGGAAGATACTATTATAAATAAAAAGGAGAAGAGCATGAAGCAGCTATAAAAGTAATGCCTTCTATTTGGTTTATTCTTACGTGTTAATTCTCTAATTTTTTTTATCACTGCAAAACAATACCAATGTTTTCTATAATTACACACTTGTACATTTGCTAGGACTTCAAGATTTTTTGAATGCAAGACAAAAATGTTGCACTCGCAGGTGCTTCTCACCTGATACTGTATTTTTAGCAGCTACAATGTAATATATTGTTAAAGGGCTGGTATTTTGAACTCCTTGCTATAGTTGAACATAGATTTATTTTTTCTTTTATTTATTTTTTCTTTATTGTTATATAATTTTTTAACCTTTTCCAAGCTATTTGTATTTTGATGAGATACGTGAAACTTTGTATTTTTGGATCTTGTTCAGTAGACTTAGCTTTGAGAAGACAGTTAATTATTGTTAAAGTTAATATAATGCATGACTCTTGGCATGTTCAGCTACTTTGTCTGTTCTGCTTTGCTCCAGTCTGTGCCTGGTGCCAAATGTTCCTTTGAAAAAACTACTTAATACCTCTGTATATCACTTGCAACATCAGAAATTGTACCTGACTTTTTACCTGTAGATCTGAGCATTGGTTTAGCTTTGTGTTGCTTGACTGCTTGCATTTTTTTCCATACAAAGTCACTAGTCCTGGTATAGTTTTTCACTAATATGAATATTCCTCATAAGTAATTTTGTCTGTATGTGTATGTATGTTGTACATAAGTTCTGCACGTTTCAGAAAAAAACCCCAAAGCTGCACCTGTGTAATGTTGCTATTGGAAATACACAATGCACAGTAAAGCACAGTATGCGCAAACATATGCACAGTAAAGACACTGTAAATTGGTGTTATCAATTATGGATTACTCAAGTATTACTGTCCTTAAAAATATGGAAGAACTTTAATTCCTACTTCACAGCTTCATATTAAAACTTCTTTGGCAGATTCTGACAGTACAGTGGCAACAATGATCAGCATTGCCGTTTCCAGCCCCTGCCACACATACCCATGTGCCAGATGGTTTTCCATTTATACTTTTTTCTTATTTGTACAGGACCTTACACATTGCTTGGAACTTACTCTTATATATATGTCCAGGAAGAAAAGAGGATGCTCTGTTTCTATCAGGTAGAATTACATTTTCTAGCACCATCCAATTACTGAGTACTGCCTCAGCTGGACTTCCAACGTGTTCACCCTTTAAGCTAACAGAACTGAGACGTAAGTGAGGACTCTGGTGGCTCATAAACAGCAACTCTTCCAGCTCCAGTAAAGGGATCATCCTTTTCATTGAGCCAGTGGGAGCTGTGCTAAGCTTCTCAGCTGGAAGTCACTCTCTGCATCTTGCAAGAGACTGATTTAAAATCATTCCTTTGAGGGTAGCTGGGGTGAAGAATTTGTTTGGGAATTAAGCAGATGCCCCTCAAAACTATGCATGCACTTCCTTATAAAATCCAGTTACCATAACAACTGTACAGTACTTTTGCTTTCACTAAAGCACTTTTTTTTTGTATATTAGGAAGCTTGCACTCCAGGAGAGAAGCTGATTTACTTTCCCTGAGGAAACACACCACATGACATGCAAAATGTCAGGGAATGAAGAATACAACTAGAGCTATAAAACCACATCAGAAATAAAATATCTTATACCCTCTCAGAGTTCTTAACTTTTTTTTCCCCCTAATAAATGGGAAGATTAAGTCAAACTGTACCACTAACAGTATCAAGGCAATCATCAATAGGACAGACTATTATAGCAATGGCTCTGATAGATTCTAAATTATTAAAGGGTTGAATGCTAGACCCTGGTACCCTCAGGCATATGTAAATAGTCATCACTAAGAAACCTACAGATGCCACAAGATATGGTTGTGTGGTGCTGACTGGCAAATATAATAATCAGTGTAGCTTGGACTTAGCTGGTGAATTTTATATGCAATCAATTAAGGATCAGATTCTTATTGCCCACTGGCAACTGAATTGCAATTTTATGCTCTGCATTATTATTATCCCATTTCTGCATGTTACAATTATTTATAGGGAATAAATCTATATACATGTTGTAGTGTGGCAGATCTGCTAGTATATGAGTGCTCAGTTACTGGTTTTAATCCAATAGAGAGCTTTCCAGTAGTAAGAATGGCAATACTATAATGCTCCAAATACTGTTGTGCAATAAACACACTTTGTCATCATAATTCCAAGTTGTCATAAGCATACTTTGCCTGTTTTAATAAGTAAAAAATTTCAGTCTGAGAGGGTGGGTTTTTTTATTAGAGTAGAAAAAAAAGCTGTTGCTAGATACTATCTTTAAAAACAAATTATCAGCAATCAAATAACTTCTTTGTTTTATTTATCCTTTAATGTGCTGAAGCTGAGTGAAATTGAGTCCTTGAAAGTGGCCAAAGTAAACCTAGTCGAAGTATTTTTTTCCTACTCACCCAGCTGGTGACGTGCTACCAAATCAGGCAGTGATATCGGATGCTTAATGACAGCCTAAAAGAATCAAGTTTGGATCGAACAGGAGGCAGCAGACCTTCCACCTATACAAGGCAGTCAAAAAGATGTAGGAGAAAGGAAAGATGTATTTTCATGGTCTTATGTCCCAGTTGTAATTTACAAACAGGTGTTTCTGTTACGTATTTGCAATGCAGTGTTGCTGGTTTTGTGTATTTTGAATATTTTTGTAATTTAGGAACAGAATTAAATGCTTGAGTGTCCTACGATACTTGACTTTTCAGTGTCAATCACCTGTTAAGATGTTCAGCTAGAAATGGAACGTGCTAGCTAATTCAGATTCGTGAGCTGTACACAGGTAGGATGTGGTTCCAGTTGAGCAAGTAACTGTAGCTTTAGGTGATGCAATGTCTAGGAAACCATGTCAAGGAACCTGAATATCTATCTTGCGGACTAGATAAATACTATTGTTGATGTCTGTTTGCTTTTTCCTACTACCAGAGAAGATAATCCTTAAAGTGATCTAACACAACTTATTCTGAAAATATACCCATAAAGGGTCATTTTTGCATGCTGGTGTGTGATCATAAATATTCACGTGAATGCCACTGCCACACTGTTTATAAAATAGCGTATTAATATACTTCTAGGAGGGAGAAACTACTGTTGGGAGTTATACCAGACAGTAGTAGTTGCATCACCATTGTATGACTACTTTGATACAAAAGATTTATAGGAAGAATTCATAGTAACTTGATCTTATTGCTAACAACCATTTTATTGGTGTTTTAAATGTTCTGGAATAATCTGTTTTAAGAAAAAAGTCTGGTGCAATCTAGGGACATCAGAGAATCATTTTATGTTGCTATGCAAGTGAGTAGAATATTGAATCTTATCAGTATCTTATTAGTGCGACACTGCAGGACAACTTATGTTCCAAGTTGTGTGCTAATTCTTTCTCTTATAACCAGTGTAGAGTAGGAGACTTGTGCCAGGTACTACTAAGCAAAGACTAATAGGTGGTTTATGGAGCAATTAAAACTATGTAGAAGCTACAAACAATGTGCTTTCTGTAAGATTCATGTTCTTTCACTTTTACTGGATCAGTTTCACTACTAAATAAACAGACGTGAAAGCGTAAGGGACATGAAAGGAAAAGCATTTTTAGAGCATAGTCAGAGGGAGGACTGTTAAGCAAAAAGAAAGGAAGTAGAAAGTGAAGTAAATGATGGTTAGCTTAGAACAGGGAAAGTCAGGTTAAAACTTTGCATTTGGAAGAAAGATGGGAAGTACTGGGATGTCCAGATTTGCTTTCTGTTGTGGTTTATGCTGCCTGTAATCAGTAACTTCTACCTGTTCATTTTCTCATGTTCATGTGACCAGAAAAGGGGTGTCATTGCTTAAATCTGCTACTTTAAGAACAGACTCCTGTTCTAATTTGCTGTTACAAATCATTGTGATGAGAGAATTGAACCTTATCTATCGTCCTTACTCAGTGTAACATAGTTGATTTTCTTCCTGAGAATTGCTCTCAGCACCTGTACCCTTTGTCTTAACGCATTGTTTAGTTTGCAGATTTTTCTAAAACAGATAAAGTTAGCAATTTACAATTACAGTGAATAGGCAATGAACAGATAGGATTTATGAAAATAAAACAAAACACGCAGAAATGTTTTTTTGAAAATAATGTTCATTTACTTGTTTGAGTTTAATCACATAGAAAGTGTTGACCCAACATCTGCAGAAAATAACTGCTTTCAAAAAAGATCAACCAGCCCATTCTAAAACTTTGTTAGAAATATTTGATGCTGGTATAGGCCTTCCATGCATTTGCACCCTCTCATATATTTGGTGCTGTATTTCTGCATTTTTATGCACGTGTGAATGTGTGTACAGAAAAGAAGCCTTTTTTGCTCAATACAGGCAATTTCATTTATGTTTACTGAAGCATATTAAATACATATTCCAATTGTTAGAGGATTCTTAAATCTGCAAGAAATGAACTTAATTATCTCTAAACCAGATTAATTAACCAATGTGTTATTAGGAAATTATTACCTCTTTACAAAGTCCTGTTGCCAGTAATAGAATTAAGAATGGAGAACACAAGAGTTAAGAGTCCGTGGGCCATTTGGGAAATGTGTGGAACCGTATAACTGACATTTCAAAATGTACCTACCAACTACCACTGCAACAAGATTCTTATGTAGTGTGCAGTTCAGTGCCATGTTAAAGTATGACATACCTGATTTTAGCAACTTACTTGGTCACAAAGGCCTCTCATGCTGAGTGAAAGCAATTGAGTTGCAAATTACTCAGACTGCTTATGGAATGACAAAATATTTATGACAACACTGTTTCTGCTGCTCACCTACTTACATTTCTATTCTAATGATTTAAGTTCTCCACTGCTTCCTTTAAAGGCTAATTGCTCAACGATATTCGTTGAACCAGATGCTGGAACATCTGAACAGATCTAGTTTGAGTACTGTGCAACTATTCATATTACTATAGTCTTTATCCCCATGATAATTTTTTTTTCTCAAGTACTTAATTTTGAGACTGATATATATGTTAGTCTATTGAGGAAGTTCTTATAGAATGGTATCTTTGTACCTCTTTTGTAGATAAAAGTCATGGGGTTTTTTTAAGTCAGATTAGAGCCAACAGAAAGTAGTGATTCTCAAGAAAATGTGGGTTAAAAAACTTGGTATAAAAAAAACCTACAATCGTCCTGAGTGAGACTTTTTGCTGCAATTTTCAATTTATATTATTTGATGAAAAGCAAGTGTTCTGCAAAAGCAATACAATTTGTGAAGAACTAGCCTATCAAAAGGAATATTTTCATTCAGCCATAGCTTAAGTTTAGAAAGTAATATATTATCAAGATTGTTGCTGTCCTCCAAAGTAATTTCAAAGCTATTTTAAAATGCTTACAAACTCTTAAAATTAACAGGAGGTTTTATTTAATTATAGTAGTACAGTTGTCTGAAGCTACATTCCCAAATTTTAAATAAGAATGATTCAATGTTGGAAGTGGTTGCCTAGACAAATTATGGAATTTCCATTCTTGGAAATCTTCAAAACTTGGTTGTACAAGGCTGAGCAACTTGATCTGACTTTAAAGTTCACCCTACTTTTGGGAGAAAGCTGGATTAAATGATCTCCAGAGATCTTCTCCAATCTATATTTTTCAAGGATTCTGTGATTACTAAATAATAGTTCTAAACCACAAAGAATATAATCTAGGTTTTCATGCTTTAAAAAAGTGTAGGGTTAAAGCTGTCTCTGGAGTGCTTGTAGAGTTACTGGTAAGGCAGCTCCCATGGAAACCGGCAGTAGCAGTGTCAGGTTGAATGCATCCCTCAGAATAGCCTGGCTAATGGAGTTATGGGGAAGAATGCCAAAAGAATTCCCTCTTAACCAGGCTTGTTTTTTCTTTAAAAGTGTAGACTTTGAGTTTGTTTCATGACAAAAGTTAATAAAGACAGATTACCTGTGCCATCAATGCACTAAAAATAGGTTTTTAGCTTAGCAATAAAAAAGAAAAAAATATCAAATAGCTGCTTCAGTTCCACATGTAAATTAATTCTAGAAACTTTGAAAAATACCATAATGTTCAAATACAGCTATGTTGTTTGAATATATGGTAGCGTATATCTATTCAATATTTAGTATTACTCATGTAAATGTCTGTTATTTTTATAATGTGTAATTATTGCACCTGAGATAATGATTATATTGAAAACTGTTTCATTTTAGTTCTTCTGAGCAACACCTCTGACCTTCATCTACCAGTCAGCACTGTGCCATCAGTCATCTTCCCTGTGTTTAATGGTAGGAAGTAGGTAATATACTTCCACCAATTGAACTGTGATCTAAATAACTTGAACTGTATGTTCTGTATGAACAGAATGTTTTCCAATCTGCCACATAGAATGTGAATTATACTGTGTAGTTTATTATTTTGCATAGTAGAAGGAAACAAGATGAAAAGGTCGTTTGAGTCCTTGGAAGATAACAGTGTGTCAGAAGAGGGAGTCTGTAGAGAAAGAAAAATAGCCTACAAGGAAAGTCTTCTTTACGGGACCAAATCAAGTACCTGCCTGTACAGTTTCTTAAAAGTGTAAGAAGTGACTTTCACTTTTAGATCTGAGAGTCTACTGGACAGTAAGCATGACAATAAGCATTGAAATGAGTAGTTTCCAGCTTTGTGAACCTTAGCATGTGATAGCAGAGGCTGATGATTAGTCTTTTATGTCACCAATGATATGTCTCAGCCCTTTTCTATGCATGTGTTATAAGCTTGCTTTGTACTTCTTCCTTATTCTTCTCCAGTCCTACTGTCTACATTATTTCCACTTCTCTCTTGCATTTAGAGCACTGTCCTTCATTCTGGATCCACTACAGACTTTTTTTGACCAGGAAAAATAGATTTCACAGAGAGCTTTATTTTACTTTAAAAAAAAATCAGTAATTGCTTTTCTAGAAAGGAAGCTTTGTCTGACATAGTCTGAACAGAGTTAGACTTGTATGTATTATTTATAAAACAATACACTGCAGGAATAAATGCTGAAAGTAGCATTGACCCAGACAACTGAAGACTTGAGGATACCTGACTTGCACTGATTGGAAGGTCTTTACTAGGTTGCAGCAGGCTTGAGAAGGCTTCAAGGTCACATTTCTAATAACTTCTAATCTCAAAGTAATTAAATTTAAGTGTTTCTTGCATTTACCCTTGAAGTCATGTGTTATTTTCACTGCATCTTTGCTAACCCGGTCAAGAGAACTGAGTCTCCTTAGTATGTGGTTCATCACTGAAAAAGCAAATGCCTGTTTATGCTTTTGGCTTCAGTTGTTTAATTGATAGTCATTAAGTGTAGTGGTTCTGTTAGTAGAGCTATTCTACTCCTCACACATACTAATTTAATAATTATGATTCTCTAAGTTTTCATATTTATTTCTTATTAGATCTTTACTAAGTCAGGAGCTTAGTCCTCTTCCTCCTGAACAGGATTTTTGGGAACACAACTGGGCCACTGCCCTTGTCTCTGGAAAAAAAAAAAAGAGAGCCTGCAGTCTATATTGTGCACTAATTGATCAAAGTACCCAAATTGAGCCCCACAAAAATGGCCACAGAAAGGAAGAATGAAATGGTGATGCTGGTGCAATTTGAAGTAAGAGGGGGCTTAGGTTATAAAAATGTGAAACACAAATTATGCATCAGATTTTGACAAGTATTTATGTTTTTGGGATTGTTACCTACATTGAGATGTAGTATTGGGCCTGTATCTTAATGCCTCTGAAAAGAAGTAATGAAATGTTTCCTTAAGAACCCTGAGCATTGTGACCTATGATCTACTATGAAATACTGAAAGCATGTTAAAACATTCCCAGTGTTCTAATGATTTATGAAGGTATCTTTGCCATAGTCTTATTCTGTGACAAGCTCAGAAGTTTACATACTAGGAAGAAAATCCTGATTCTGTATTAAAAGAAGCATTTGAACAATATATTAGGAGTATGGTATACACACTGATCCATGTGATAGGTTATTCTTGTTGATTTACAGTACTTTTATTTCTTTATAAATCAATTTTGAAAGTATTTCATGCAGCACCATCTCCTGTCTACTCAAGGCCAAAATACTAATATTAATTTCTGTTTAATATTTAAAAGACCATTATCCTTTTAGGGAGTAATATATGTGGGAGTGGGAAATGAAATTTTTTGGGGGAAAGAATATTTTTTGTTCTATAAAAACATACTGACAGAAGTGCAGGACCTCAACCATTATCACAAAAAAACAACTTTTCTTTATTAAAGGTTTTCAGGGGCTTAGGGGTAATTCTAAGTCATATACATAGAGCTATGGCTTATACCATTAGTATTAAATTAAAAATACAGCACAAATGAGTTGTAGATCTATTTGCCAGAATTTTTTTGTTTGGTTTCAATTTACTGGGGAGATAGGACTAAAATCTCAGAGAGTATCTTGATCCACTAATAGTGTTTTCCCTGCATTGTATGCTTATCCCCTAACATATTTTTGTGAGTTGCCAAAAAAAAAAAAATATACAGCTAATGGACTATGGAAGAAAATAAGTCAAGATAAAGAGATAAAATTGGGCAATATTTTACCTGGATTTCAAAGTACTGGCAAGTTACATAATAATACATGTTTAGAGCAGGTAAGTTCTTAACTGATTCCACCAAACTTCTTTTTGTTTCATTGCATAGGGGCTGGAGATATTATTTAAGCTATAATGTAGTTCTGTGTTCCTGTTAAGATTCACGTGAACAGAATTCACTTTGAGAGAGTAGGAAAAACAAGCAAGTTCTGTTCTCCCTCAAACCAGGACAGAGTCATTACATTACTTTATTTTTGTAATAGAGTTAAATTCTTCTTTATCTCTATGTCTATACAATCATACTGTTTCTTGCAGCAGAGCTACAGCATCTGCTTTTCTGATACACTTTCATGTCCATGAACAATGCACTGGGAGAGACTGAGTGGCACGTGAGAAAGAGAAGAATGCGTGTGAATAAATATCTTGTTGAATATTATACATGAGCTGGGGTCCAAGACTGGAAATCTGATGGCCTCCTGCAGAGGCATCATGAAGGATCATCATTCTAAAGCATTTAAAATTGTAATTTTGTAATTAAAATGTTTTGAAAAATATACATAATGTAAAATTGTATATTTGAATAGAAAAACACGTCTAGCGGTTAATAATCTATTCAGATGAACCGGATTTAAAGTGTCAGTAAAGATTTATTCCTCTTAAGCATGATTTTTCAAAAGCTTTCTTTTTTACTTACGACATTTTTGTGAGTGTCGTATGATAAAACATTAAGGTGTGTCAGCTTTCTGAAGCGAGGAGATGTATTACATTCGGTCTACTGATGCAAATGCCTCTTGGTAATAAACACCTAACATCCAGATTGTTTCCTATTTCAGATAATAATGTATGGTATTACAAAAGCAATTAAGATTCAAAAGACAAAATGTATTATATGGAAATGAAAGGAAAATTCACCAGTCGTCTTAATGATTCTTTAGAAACCAAAATGATTACAGGTCATTCTTTTCTCAAGGTCGTAGATACAAATAGAATTCAGGCTTCCGTAAATTGAATGTTCTTCAGAAATGCCAGTTACTGGTAGTTTGTACAATAAAATAAGATGGACATTAATGTGAAACAATACCAGTCACATTTTCTTGCATTCTGGATGCTTTTCAATGTGACCCATAATTCCAAGTAATTTTAGCTTTCATGTTAATAGGGTAGGAAAAAAAATATATAAAATATCTTTACATTTTTCATCCTCTTCAAAGGAGAATGCAAAAAAAAGAAGACAATTTTTCTATATTTCCCAGTAGACAAAAGGATTACTAAAGCACAAGGAATAATTATGAATGTGGACTCCTTAGATGTATTAGTACCATCCATTTTGTATGCAGAGAAGCAAGAAAATAGATTTTTGCAATTTCAATACATGTGTTTTTATCTTCCTTGCATATTTTAAATGTAAATGACATTTTTCTCTTTTTTTTTTTTTTACATTCTAAAGGAAATGATTTAAAGTTCTTTGTACTCAGAAAAAAAATTGTGTTTGGTATCAAATTGTATCTTGAGAGATAGAGCTATCTATTAAAAATCAGGACAGGTAGCATAAAAAAAAGGTGTCTGATTGCTTTCCTAGCAATTGCATTGTTTTCTTTCTGGTTTCAGAAAATTGTCTTGAGATTGAATTTCCCCTTACTCCCCTATACAGTAGCATGCAATATAAAGTAATTTTTTTGTTTCAAGTACATTTTCTTTTTGGTGCTATGAAGGCTTATTATATAACACAGAAGCATTTCACTTTCAGAGCAGAATAAGAGAGCCTATCTTCTGGGCTTAAACAAAACTTTTAGTAGTGAACCACCCACATAAATAATATTTTATTTATTTTTTACTCAGATGACAGGGCCACCTGATTTAACAATTCTGGCTATTCAGGATTTTAAGAACTCTCTGCTCACATTGTCCTCGGTGCCTGCTGAAAGTGTGGAAATCCCTTTATTCATCTGCACAATTTTAAAGGGCAATAACTTCAATTTTGCGATCAAAATCTGAGCCTATACTGCAAGAAACTTCTTGATGTCATAGCTGAGATAAAGTTCATTCATAGTATATGGCCATATTTAGCGACTCCTTGTATATACCTCATTATAATTAAGCCAAACTATCTTAAGAAACATTGCTGTCTGTTTACTTGCTGTTAAGTTGCTCATCTCAGTGAGGAAGAAAAGATTTTATCATTTATTAATTGATAACTGAAGAAGGAAGAGTATAGTCCTGGTCATGAATTGGGATGTCAAAAATATTTATGATCTTGAGGTGCAAAATTTTTAGTGTGATCTTTGGTGTGGTACCTCACACCTAAATAAGGCAATTTAATGCAAGGAAGTATGTATATAATGTGATACACAACTTGCTCAGAGCTACTGTAACAGCTGGGTGTTTTTTCTATTTAAGAACTGGACCAAGCAAATTTTATGTTACTACTAGAAAACACATAATCATACCACAAAAAAAGAAAAACTCTGCTGCAAGATACTTAACAAAAACTATTTATTGAAATCTCTAGTAGTCCTGCCTCCCTTGTTCCAGTGTACCTGCTTACATTTAGTACATACCTTCACCTTTTAAAAATAATTTTCTACTTTGTATAGTATCCACCTTACAGATTAGACAGATTTTCTTCAGTCAGAAAGTGTAAAGTTAAATTAACTTTTAACTTTGCAAGCTAAATGAAAAGGTTAACTTTTAAGCTGTGTTTTTAGCTTTTAGGGCAAATTGGCAGTTGACGTTGTTGTATAATTTTGAGAGATGTTTAGAGCTGTGCGTGCTCTAAACATGTGCTTTTTAGCCCTTTTATAAAGAATAGCAAACTTAAATGTTATGTAAATAATGTCGATTTCAAATTAAAAGGAAAATAGTAACAAAGGTGTACCAGTGACAGTTAATCATAGTATCCATTGTACGATCCTCAAGGGAACTTGATCCTTCAGTGCTTTTGCAGCTCATGTAATCAGGATCTTTAGTACTGTTACATCATCAGATCTTTGCAAAGTCTTACTCATTTTAGACCATCACTGTGATCAGTTAAAAAGTTCCTGTTACGTACAAGGAAATTTTTTTCTTCCTTTTTTTTTTCTTTCAGTATTAAGCCCCGAAGACCTAGACTTCTGCTTATTTCTACAAAATAAAAGCACTTACTGAGGTTTCTGAAAGCACTCTGTTCAGACTGCCTCCAGCTGATATGTAGAAATTTATTTTGAATTACTTCAGCTGTGCTTTGCAATAATAGTGTGAGTTATCAAAATTGCAGAGATAAACAGAGATTGTGTTTATACCTGTATGCTCTTAAAAATAACATTGTAGGTGTTAGCAGACAGTTAAGCTAGCATAACCAGGTCTCAAATATAATTTCTGACTTTTCTGTGTGTCTTTCGAAGACATTCTATCTGCAGTCAATTATAGTGTATGGAAAGATCAAATGGTGATAATTAATGAATAACATGTCAGTGGACTAGTTCTATAAAGTGAATATTCTAGTACTTTCTTGTTACATATTAAGCTATTTATTGCCTTGGGTATTTGTGATGGATCAGTACAACATCTTTGCTGTCTGACACTAGGATGCTTACACTTCAATGTTTCACTTACTTCCTATTTCCTACTAGATCTATTTTTCTATTTTGTATACAGCAGAAATGAATTATTAAACAAACAAGGCAAGCTGTACTAAAACTCATGAGCAAAGTCATTGAGGAACTAGGTGTGCAGGTAGGCTGCACTGGCTTGTGGTACTAACAAGACTGTACGAGTTTATTTCATCTTTTTTTTGAAATGGATGAAGGTGGTAAACCAGAGGTACTTGGCTGGCAAAAAAAAAAACCTACAGAAATGTGGTGGGTTGACCTTGGCTGAGTGCCAGGTACCCACCAAGTCACTCTCTCACTCCCTGCTACTTCCCTCAGCACGACAAGGGGGGAGAGAATAAGATGGGAAGAGCCCGTGGGGTGCAATAAAGGCAGTGTAATAGGAAAAGGCAAAAAACAAGCCACGCACAAATCAAAGCAAACAAAGATTTTATTCACTACTTCCCATCACCAGGCGCTGTCTGGCCTTTTCCGGGAAGCGGGGATCTCGTACGTGTAGTGGTTGCTTGGAGGACAAGCGTCTTCACAAACCAACGATCCCAACACCATCCTCCTTTCTCTTCCTTTTATACCTGAGCTGATGTCACACGGTGTGGAATATCTCTTTGGTCAGTTTGGGTCAGCTGTCCTCACTGTGTCCCCTCCCAAGATCTTGCCCACCCCATCTCACTGGACAGGGGGGAAGATGTTGGAAAGGCAGCCTTGGTGCTGTGCAAACGCTGCTCAGCAGCAGCCACAACACCAGTGTCTTCTCTGCCTCCCAGTACAAAGCCCAGCACCATAAGAGCTGCTCCGGGGAACATTAACTTCATCTCACCCAAACCCAATACAGGAAATAAAAGATGAAGCAGGTCTCATGTTTGGTAGCTCTGTGCTGGTCAGAGTTTGAAGTAGGACGGTATATTTGCTGTTCCAAATATACATAGGTCTGCCTTGCTTCTGCAATCAGGAGGGACCTAATAAGCTTTCCTTCATGTTGATGAGGGAATACTTGGGTGAGACAAACTGAATATTTTGATGTCCTAACAGAAGTATTGTATTATTGGCTAATACATCTGGATGATTTATGTAATTTCTCAAGTGTCAAACTCTTTCTAATTATAACCCAGATATGACCACAATTTATAGCAGCTAAGGTCAAATCCATTTTTAAAATGTTCTAAGGACTAGAACATCATGTGTGATGGCTATAATTTGCATTGATAAAGACAAAAATGTTAACTCAGGTGAGAGTGGCTTACTTTTTGACAGGTACTTAGAATTCCATTCAAAATGT
Source organism: Baryphthengus martii (assembly GCA_013396935.1). Taxonomy (NCBI): domain Eukaryota; kingdom Metazoa; phylum Chordata; class Aves; order Coraciiformes; family Momotidae; genus Baryphthengus; species Baryphthengus martii. The sequence continues at coordinate 407,025 of VWZK01005925.1, forward strand.
CACTGAATGGCCTAATTGGAACCCTCTTAAAACCTGTAATACTGAATGTGCAAACTTGAACTTTACATGGCATACAAAGATGGAGGAAAAAAAAAAAACAGGAAAAAAAAAGAGAAACCCAGAAAAAAGTAAACAGAAACTGTATAAAGCCATGTTAAAGGAATTTGCACTAAAATAATTTCTCCTCTATTTTGATTAGCTATTGATGACATAGTGTCAGTATTTTGATTCTATTGATGACATAGCATCAGTGTTCCTAGAAACATGTCAATACTCTCCAAACAATAAATAAATTAAAATATAATAAAGCTATTTGTGAGAGAAGTGTTTCAGTTAAAACATTCCGATCATCCAAATTTACATTATTTGGGAGCACTTTAAAAGAAGCTTGATTTAATCTTTTAAAATTAGACCAGTACTACATTAAGATAGTTTCATGCAGAATTGTAAACACTAAGATGTACTTCATCAAAGGATTTCTCTGTCCAGTTTTAAGAATGCAAAAATGTTTTGCATGTGTTCAAGCACACTGGTGGCTCTAGACTAGAACTCCAGGGGTCATAAAAAAAGAAAATCTTTAAGTAATTAAATATGACCATCCATCACATGTTACAGGAATAGCTGCAAATACTGGCAAGGTTCTCCTTCCTGAAGGCTTTCAGAGTAAAAGCAGCCTTATGACTGCTGTGGTTACAGGACTATGAGGTGAAAAGATTGTATGGAAAACAGATGAAGTAATTCAATATATTGTTATGCAGTCTGTATGAAAAGTTTAAGAGACTTTGGCCTTCTGTAGTAGGGTGACTTTTGCTTATGTTAATACATTCTTACAGAAAAGATAAATCTTGGTAACACTTTAGAGTAGTTCACCTCAGAGGTAAATGTGTGTATGTAGCAGGGAAGATTTCAGAGTAAAGCAAACCATATACCTAAAAAGGAGTGCATGGAGGTAAGATTCACTATTAAATGAATTTAGAAATGCCAATTTTTCACTCAGCTCCTTACAAGGTTTGCCTTTTATACTTATTAAATGACAGATGGCAATTGGCAATAGAGCAACAAATGTCAAAATTATTAATTATGACCGACTGTAATATTTACAAATGTAATAGTACTAGTGTTGTATTATTTGCTTATCTTACACCACGAGGGAAAATCTTTTCTTTGACAGATCTTTATAACCATAATATACAATCTACTGTATTACTACAGTGAATACCCTCCAAGATTGAGACCAGATAGTATTACATGAAAATTGGAAGATTATTATCGTTGTCTTTACAAACATAATGCTTATTCTCATTTTTATGTTGATACATGTTTGTTAATTAAATACTTTTAATTCTTTATTCTTAGTCTGACAATAAAATAACAGCTCTTGAAGTTGATTTTTTTAGTACCATGACCACATGCAAACAAAAACCTGAGAAAATACCAGTGACATTTTTGCAGTTTTTCTTTTGGATGTATATCCATTTTGAAATGGACAAAACTAGTATTGGCTAAATTGTTGAGTGCATAAACTAATGTATAGACAAATTGAGTTTCAAGATGAAATCTTAGAGAATTTTTCTTGTTGAAATATTTTTGAGAAAGAGATGAAAGATTGTGTCGGTAAATATTACAGAACTCAGTATCCAGAGAACGTGATTCATTATTTCACCATCCTCTGAAGGGTAATTTAAAAGGGTCTGCTTTGTTTCGTACTTTCAGAACTAAAGATTTACATAGCACTGTGTGTCCTTCTAAATTTTGGATAGTACTGTGACAGATTTCCTACTGTAGGAGAAATTTATCCCCAAGAAATACCGATTATCTTTCTTGATGTACATCAAGATGCTGATAGGGTTCTTGTATTGTCTCAAACTTTTCCTGCAGGGCTTCTCTTTACCCTTGTTTTAACACTAATGTTGAAAATAGTTGGATATATCATAAATTCAAACTTTAGTGGTATTCTCCTTGCACCCCGCAGTTCAGTCCATAGATCTCTCATCATTCCACTTGATTTCTCTTCTGCAGAGAAGTTTTATAATTTTAAAAATGAATCTTTAATTTCACGCAAACAAAGAAGAAAGTCTTGGTGCAAGAGAATGAATAAAACTTTAATATGAAAGATCTTGGAACAGGAGATTTTTTTTTTTTTAAAAGCAACATAAAGTGGTAACGTTCTTGCATGATTATGTAATTTAAGTTCCAATTTATATAAACTCGATGCTTCTGCTGATTTGACCGAGGGCTTTTTTGGCTATGCTTTATATATATTTTTTTTTTGTTTGTTTTGCTAGACTTTGTATTTTACTAGGCACAAAGGGCTAAGGCAAGATTTATCCATTGCAGAACTAGTACTCCTGTTTTTATTTCATGGCCTGACTCCTTGCATTACTATATAATATCACACTTGGTTTTATTCTGGAAATCTATTTGTTTCACTCAATTACCTTCAAACTTGTCCCCAAGTGTTTTACCTGATTACCACTTTTTGTAATACCAGCGTTTTCTCCCTCCGTGATCTCCTTGGCCTCTGTTACGCTTCTCTGTTCTTTGACAATTCTGGGTTCTCAGGTATAACTAATTTTCCTTTTCTTGTGTGATTGAAACCAAAATCATGGACACATTCCTCCCTTTCCTATTTTTCTATCCTGGATATCACTGTAATTCCTTTTGGGGTTTTTGCTATGGACTAAATCTGTTATGTTATCTTGAAAATGCTGACCTGTTCTCTCATTTGCAACTTCATCACATTCTTCACACTGTAAACCTTTTCCATGACTTGAGGTGTTCTTTCATATCATAGGTTTGTCTCTGTAAGTCTAGTATTAGTTGTTGCTTTCCCACAATAGGCAAAATAATTATCTACGTTCTGCTTTTCAGCAAATGTCTCTAAACGCTGAATTGTCTGAATTCAATGTTGATTTCTAGCGAAATTTTTCATGTAAGGTCTTCCCTTTCACGTTACGTAGTTGTTTATGCTCCCATTTTTTTTATAGGAAACCCATGTTAGAATAAATAGTCAATTCCTCTTAGCACTCTACACTGAGATGCTTTGCTTTTTTCAGGGGACAGGGGGTGTTTGAGGTGGTTTATTTGTAATTTTTTTTACATTAATTCAATATGTTTTCAAATTATTTGTGAATCAGTTCTTCATTTTTGTACCAATGAGGATAGTTTCTTAATATTTACTTCAATATACTCTCAATCAGACCCATGCTGGAATCCTTCCAGAAATGTTGGTTAATATATTTTAGCAAGATACTGGAAATCTTTCTTCTGTTACAACTAACATTGTGGGGAGGAGGGGTGATGATGCCAACAACAACGACACACAAGCTGTTTTTGCATATTATTCAGCAATGATTAATCTAGTGTTGAGTAATAATTTTTAATTTTAATTTCTTGAATATATTTATTAATTTACCTCCTGCTAATATGCTACTTTAGGTGCCTCTGTTTTTATTATATTTCTGTACTTAATGCCATTATGCAAATGATACTTAAGAGGTCCACTCGAGTGTTTGGTAGCGGTATGTTGGACAGAGTGGAGACGATGTAATTAGTGGCATCTGACCTTCAACTTCATTAATATGCAAATAGAAATACCACAGGGTACAAAAGCGTAGTGCTATTAAAACAGTCACTGCTGTGTGTAACAGATATTTCAGTAATGGTGGCCTTTTTTAATAGAATTATTTTATATAATAATATATATGAGCTGGGCTTGTGTGTGTATATATAAATGTACACGTGGACAAGCAAAGGTGTGCTTATAGCTAAAAGTGGGAAGATAAATATAACATGGAAATAGATAATTCTTTTTTTTTTCTTACATGACTTTTCCTGAGGTTCAGATTTATCTAAAGCATATTCAAAGATAGAAAAGCTGATGATATTATAGATTTTGTAATTGAACTATTGTGACTGAAATTCTACTGAAGCTTTATTTAAGAAAGATAGGTAACACATCAGACTATTTTGTTCAGTTTCCCCAGGAGCAGCTCCATTGTCAGAAAGCATTCCAAATACTTTTTTTTTCAGCTCTGTTTTAGAGATTTCACTTCTGCCTTCCTCTATCACTGTAGGTAGATAAACCACATATCTGAAGACGTGTCTTAATTTAGCTGACTTGATTTTAAAATATATTGAGTTAATCTTGTGTATTTGAAAATATATTTAGTCTTGATTCTCAGCTTTTTTTAGTCACATGATATCTGTAAGATGTGAGGAGGTCTTCACCCCCTCCTAATATATATGAACAATAAGAATCTCAATATGAGACTTTAACCCATTTTTAAAATCTGTTGGCACAGTAGACTACTAAAAGATAAATTGAGTTTTTACTGCAGTCTGATTAATGAACACGTATTGCAATCATTAGCAATTAACTATAAAATGACTTTTGATTCCAGAATCACTAACTGGATTTTCTGAAGGTGATATTTCTGCATTTTAAATGCATTCATGCTGACTCTAAAAAAACCACACAGATTCCAGGATTTCGAGTGTTAAGCTCCACTTACTGAATTTCAGTAGAAAACAGCTCTGCTTTATTAAAGAAACTACTAATACATTCATGAACTTGATGTGATATAATGCAAATAAACTTAAGTGACCCAAGATTTTAAATTTTGAAGGTTTAATTCCATATTCATAATACTTGAAGTGGCATAAATGTGCAAGGAATATTAGCTTATTTTGTTTGAATAATGAAGTTTTGCATCTTTCTTAATCACAAGGAAACAATTTTAAGTAGAAAACAGTATTCAGAGGTTCAAAGGCAGATTTGCATACACCATATGCTCATTGCCTACCTGTACTTGATTTTTTTTTTTGACAGTCTTTTTGACAGTGGTGGGAAGAATTTAAATAGATCAGCTAAGATAATCTGCTACATATTTTATGTTTCTTCGTTATTTATCTGATTCATTTATTTTTCAAACAGCCTCTTACTTTGTGAACACAGCTTTTACTCCCTTGCAGATACGTTATGGGTTAGGACACAAGGTGAAGTCAGAACTTAAACACCAAAATGAAGTGGAATATATATGTTTACAAAACTGATTTCCACAGACACCCTTGCTCTCTACAAACCCAGCCAACTCTTAAGCCCTATACATATAAAACAATCTTATCTTTCAAGAAGCTGAAACACAGAGTATAAAGTTACAAACAGATTTTCATTCTTGTATGACTAATTAGTGTATGTGAGAGACAGATGGCAATGCATGAATTTGTACGGTATTAAGGGAGATTAGGATGCTCTTAACATGCAATTTAATTAGATCTAGCATTATTTGTACTCAAATTTAAGTTCTAAATCTCTTTCGTAATTCATTTGATTGTTACTATTTCAGAGATTACTTCCTCTCTGCTACTCAGACTTTTAATAAATAAAATCACTGAGCATTTTATTTTTTTGTTTAGCGTCATCATTTCACCAGTTAGAAGTATACTGCAAATCTGAAAGAAGTGCCGTTCACTTTCTAGTTATTTGTTTGAGTGTCCTTCATTTCTAGGGTAACTTGAAAAAAATTGCTGTAACTTGGCTCTTTGCAATCAAGCAGTGGCTGAATTAGAATTAGCTGAACTTCTGTCAGCGATTTTTGGATTTTTTTCTCTTTTAGATGTGCACATTTATGTTACTATCAGTCACTAATAAGGATTATGCTATTAATTTATATTTTAGTGTAATCAGATTAGTATGCCAGGCTTTTAAAGAAACGAGTAAATCTTAAAAAAGTGTAAGAGATCGTAGAGCATGGGAAGGAAATGGAATATTTGAGAGAGGAAAAAAAGCTAATAGGGTCCACAACTCATTGTCTAACATATTCTACTCCACTTCGCAAATGGTGGAAATATTTGGTAGTTCCTGGGGTTTTATCACAAAGGCAAAGGATGCATTAACATTTTTTGTAGCGCTTCAGGTTACAGTACACGCATGATGTTTGGGAACGTTAGTCACCTTCATAATCAGTTAAACAAAGCATTTGTGAAAGAAACGTAGTATGAATGGGGAGCAGGTTATGGGTATGTTCCCCTTGACAGTAGTAAAAGTCACAGCATGGATAAGGTTTTCTGACACTATACAGGCTTAAGCAGTTGAGGGTTCATACAAACTGTTTCTTCTAGAGGCTGAAAACTAGTATCAGGAACTAAATATCTTGGTTCTGTAGTGCTCAACTCAGAACATAAGAAAACAAAAATCAAGTTTGTTTGTGGCTTGTTGTTTTTTAAGTTTTGTGGTTTGTGGGGATTTTTTTATGTCATGGTGGGTTTTTCCCCCCCCCCTTCCTTTTCCAGCAAATGTTCATCTTCAAAGCATGCGCCTGAACTGCAAGACATTCTATGATAGTGGTCCCTCAGCTCTGTAGCAGGACTTGCTGTTTCTGCAAGAGATGATATGACATGGTTGCCTCTCACAGCCATATGACACTAAGTTCTTTTTGGTTGTATATTCCATTTTCTGCAGGTTTTCATCTAAATACAGTGACAGTGCGCAGACACCACAGTCACTCTTAGTTCTCTCGACCATGTATATGGAAACTTAGCAAAGTAATAATGAGTTTCAAGAGAGAGTGATCTGGATGATGCTGATCATCAATTGCAGCTGAAATCCCTCCAAGCAATAATAGCTTTGAATTAGTGTAATTCAGTACAGTAAAAGAATCACTGTGATCAAATGAAGAAGGAAGCACCTATGGCACAGTATAAATATGTGGGACTTCAATTCCTTGAAAGGAAAAAAAAAAATTAAAAGAAAATAAAAATCCTGTACCTATAAATGTTAACTAATAACTACAAAGGTTTTTGAAATCACAGCCTGTATCTTAGACAGCATAAGTACAAATTTAGAGAAATAATAGCACTCTATAACTTTTCAAAGGCTTACATTACATATGGAAACCAACAATAAGTCATAATGAAAATCTCCATTTGGCAAGAAAGGAGTTTCCAGTGCATGCATAGGAAAAACCCCACCTGTAACCACTGTAAAAGACCAATCAGATTCTCATTAGTGTAACATACCATCAGGATAAATGTGATAAAAAAAAAATCACAATGAAGTTTATATTGATTTGCCAGTTTATACACTGAAGTGATTATGAAATAAATGTGAGTGGTTATGAGGAGTGCATGCTTAGCTAGCACATGCAGCTGGACATGAAGCATCAGGGGTTTGCATGCCCACAGACCTCAAATCAATCGGAAAGTAAAAACATGGTACATGCAATCATTCTCTTGTAGAATGTGGAGAGCCACGCTGTGTAGCGTTAAATAGTGCCAGGCAGGTTTCTCATATGTGAGAGGGTAACTGTTGTGAAGTAATTTATGATCCTGTTCTCTGTGCTAGAAGACCTCTGTGGTGTGTTTATAGAGACAGAAGATTATTGGAAAAATTCTCATTTCCAAAAATAGCCAAGAGTGGATTTTGCCCATGAAAGTCATCTGTCTTTCTCTGGACACAACTAGTTCAGAACCTGCTGAAGAAGAAAGCGTAGTTCAGTGATTTCAGGTTTGTAGTCCCACTGTGAAGACTGTATCTTGAGTCTGGTCTTAAGATGAAGAGGAAGGAAAAGGGGAAATAGAAGGTCCCTTCATCACGTTCCTTAGCCATCTTGTACAAGTAGTTACCACAATAGTCACTGTGTTCAAGAGGCTGTGGTCACTGCACCTTTACCTCAGACCCGAGACCTTTCTTTGCATTAGGCAGAATGCCAATTGTGTGAAAGGCAGCAAGCAGGTACGATATTGTCTTACTTTATTTCACAGATATTTTTTACGCATTTCTGTCTCTTCAAGCATTAGGTGCTATATTTTCCAAGGATTTTTTTCAGTGGTTTCAAGCAGAAAAGTTTTTTAAAAATTTTAAAAAGGCAAGATACTACTTTTAAGATAAAATCTACCTAGTTGATTTCAAAATAAAATGTACAACCTTCGGTGGCCTTCAAGAGTGATAACTTGAATTAATACTGCTAAAAAAAGATACTTTAAATAGTTTTTTTACAGTATATGAGTGATAGTTGAAAGGATAGGGGATTTTTTTTACCCTTTATCATCTTGGCACTGTACAGAAACTGCACTCTGTCAGATGCTTTCTGGAAGTATACCTTACAGATAAAATGTATTAAATAGTATACATTTCTAGTTCTTATATGGCATCTTTTGTATAGCCTTTTGCAGAGCACTTAAATACAGTGTCTGAGGATATGTAAGTAAAATTGTCAGAAGCAAAATTTAGTGATGTGTTAAATGGAATGGAGGAATTGTTTTAGGAGTACCTGATGTGTGGAATGTATTCTAATACAGTACTTGGAATATTCCAAGGTCTTGCAGAAATGGAGATTGAATATCGCCTTGAAAACTGTCCTGTCTTTATTGTATATCACATAAGGCAAGAAACTTTAAGAATGTTTGACTCAGTAAATAATAGACTTTAATGATCACACCTGAATTTGGCTTCAGTGTAAAAGCTTGTGCGTAAAATGAGAAGATGCTTGCTCTAATATATATGCCATCCTTCAAAATTTCATGTCCTTTGAGGGCTTTAGCTCTTACAAACTTCTTTAAATGCTGGAGAAGTGTCAAAAATGTTTTGGTTTTCATTTTGAATTGCTCTATTTTTGGAGGGTTAAATGACATGTTCACATCCATTCCAGGCTTATATATCAATCATCTGTATAAATCACATTGCCAAAGCTCTCCCTTATCTGCGTGCACAGCAGAGTCACAAGAAGTTCTCTTGGATCAATAAGCAACTTTTCACTTGAAACACTCCTCTCCCAAGTGGGTACAGCCAGATTGCTAAGTGACTGCTAGATTGCTATTGCTGCTCTGGAGTTGCACTCACTTCAGCCTGCCAGAAAACAAAGTTTAGAAGGTAAGCAAGAAACTGCACAGCTAGAGGATGATCGTGTGTGTGCTCTTTAGAAACAGTATTATTAGCATTTTGGGCTTCCTAACTCTTGTTCTTGCCTTTGGCATGCTCAAAAAAGTGTATTTAATTGTTATTCAATGAAGTAGAATAGCTGTGCCTGCTGTTCCAGGCAGTATTAGCAGCATGCAATAACCAGGGGTTGCTCTCAAATGAAGGGGTAGGCAGGCCGGTAATAGTCTGTATCTGGGTTTTTTCCTTTTTTTTTCTTTCTTTTTTTTTTTTTTTTTCAAATGAAAGGAGGACTTTAGATCAGGAGCTGTATTTTAATTTTATGTTAATCAGGTGGAGTGTGGCATGAATAGAAAGATGAGGTTTTGTTTGTTGTTGTTGGTTTTGTTTTTTTTTTTAGTCCCATGTTTCTGCTAATAACTGCAGTTCTTTGCAGTTCTGAAGGCTGTATGACATCCAACTGACTACATCGCTGTGGAACAGGAAATAAATTTACTATTTCTTTGCTAATACTTCACCTGTCCTCTCCTTCAGATTATTTTGCCTTCTTTATGGAGTTAGTAATATAGAAGTGGTAAAATGGGATAATTAGCAAGTGGTTGTAGTTTAGGGGATGTAGTATTACATGGCGTATCCTTTGAAAATTCCTAGAGCGGTTATATAGCCACAATATATAATTAAAACTAAACTACTAATGGCAGATGGGAGGAAGCATGTAGATAGTGCCAAAGTTTCTTTATACTTACCAAATGATATCTTTTGGGATTAAGGATTTTGATATCCCGTGATCGCAGGTACTTCTATACACAATTTATACCTGAAACCTTTTCATACAGCTTATAAAGTTACGGTATTTGGTGTAATGCCAAGTTTTTACTTTCACCTACAAACCAGAAATGATACTGGATAATCTGTGGTGAATAGTTCTCATGAAATCCAGTTCTATAACTGACTGGGTAAATTTTCATTTCCCAGCTCCTCTGACTTTCACTTGTATGAAAGCCAATTATTTGGAAACTATGCTGCGGAAATGGAATGTCTGAAAGATCAGAGACTATATTTTCAGTGCAATTACTTCGTGCTTCATTGCATAAAGAATATACAGATTTCCTTAAGACTTTTCCATCATTTGATACCAAGTAGTCATTTCTACAATTTACACAGAATATGAAAATGTCGAGCAAAGCTGAAACTGTTGTGTGTGACAAGTTATTTCAAGAAAACATTTATATTTTATATGTTCTTTTAAAGTTTGGGTTTTTTTTAATTTAACCTTGCATATATCAAAGCCAAATGATTACAAAACTAATACAAGAAACTGCTGAGAATCACAGTTAAAATTTAGAGTGTCTAATTATTCTGAATATGTAATTCTTTTGAACAATATGCTTCAGAAGAATCATTATCAGACTGAATTCCCAGACATTATCTGTTATTTACAGAAGTGGCTATTCATGCCAGTGTAACCTCTGGCATGATAAATGGGTTAGTAAATCCAAAGCATATGTGCCCTTTTGGTAGCAGATGGCAAGCTAGTGTCAGCTGAGACACTCTCTGAAGTCTCTAGTGGCCTTTTCAAAGTTCATAATTATTGAAGAGACTTGTAGCATTTCCTTTTCTGAAAAGTTCAATAAATGTAATAAAGAATAAACATACAAGTAGAAACACAATTATTTTTATGTTGTTGTTTTTACATGTAGAATGTATTCCTATTTTTTTTTTTTTTCAACTCGACAGTAAATTCCAGTTGCCCTTGAGTTTTGCCAAGATGTCATTCAAGGGCTGTGTAATAATTAAAACATTGTGAAAATGCATGTATAATATTTCTTGTATACTCTTTAATCTTGCCATGCTTTTCTTGGTTCATTTTATTATACATTTTCCTTCTTTGTGTGCGTCTACAAGTATGTGTTCTGATTATTCTGGTAGAATTCCAAGCTGGGTGGTTTTTGGGTTGAGTTTATTTGTGGTTGTTTTTGGTGGTTTTTTCTTTGTTTTTTTGTTTAAATAAACTTTTACTGTATTCTGCTAGGAGTTACTACTATTGTCAAATCTCACAATGCCTTCACATATTTCACCAATGGTATTGTAGGCCTAATGTGGGATATCGTAGAGTATGACTTTATGTTTAGAAGAAGCCTTGGTTTTAATTTTTAAGACTTTAAAGAATTTGTTAAAAATTGAAAAGTATGATTTTAAATATTCTAAACATATTTAGAGTTCTTATTTTTGAAGTATTTTTGAATATATTAAGAGAAGCAAAGAATTGTTTTAGAACTGTTCAGACTGATTTTCTGTGTCCAGTTTTATCTTACGGCACTAGCTGGTTTCATATTATTAATGTGGAGTAAAACTCTATTTCGTGATCCTTTACATCACTAGATATAATTCAGATCATTAGATATAGTTTCAATTTTTCTAAAAATAATTACGTGCAAGGTAGTGTGTAGAGTAACATGAAATAGTAACAAAATTAATAGGTTTATTTTCCCTCCCTGGGAATTTGGAAACTTCCTTTTGACCACCTGTGCCTTTGCTTCATGTAATGTAGTTGCAGAAATCAAAGGGAATTTTCTAAAACCTTGAATAATCTTTCTGTGATGGTCTAGGCATCTTCTAAGCATTGTAACAGCTCAGAAGTAGTGGGTACTTAAACATGAAAGTATGGTTTAGAGTTCCTTTTGTGTTTTGATCATGAACAGATTGCCTAGATGGTCCTTGTTAGTGATACCTGTTTGCCATTCCAAGCGTGTTTTCTTCCTCAAATAGTCAGAAATGCTAAGGATGAACGAGACTGAGGAAGTCTTCTGGTGCCTAGAGAGGCAAAAGGTGTGTTTGGGAAAGGAGGGCAAAATAACAAAGCTACATTTCATGTTCTGGGAGGAGAGCTGTGGAGAAAAGCAGAATCTGGGTTTATAGCAACTGTTTAAATGAACCTGTTCAGAAGCTTGTACTGAATGGCACCAAACTTAGCATGGAAAACTCTCTGGAATTGTAGTCTGTTTTGCTAATGGGAGTTGTGATTGGCTTTAGGTCTGTTCATTAGAACACAGTTTCCTGCCTTTGATTGTTTATTTTTTTTCCTGTAAAAGTCTCCATTGATTTCAGTAGGAACTTCAGCACATGCAGATCAATGACAGGATATGTAGTGGTGATTTAGTTGCTAAAAGCAACAGTGAGTTAATATATGGTGAACTGTGTGTTCCCAGCATTTTCTGTATGCATTTTGGAATTGCAGAGGCTTTAGAAAACAAACCAAAACGAAGTTGCTTTGAGAAAAGCTGTAATTGTTTGCTTCGGGAGCCATGAGAAAGAAGCAGTAAAGAAAAAAATGTTCTGGGGGAAGGGATCTATAGGGCAATAGAATAATTTTCCTCAAAAGAAGAGAGTGAGTTCCTGACGTGTTATTTTAGAATGGTTTGCCAAATTTGTTGCCTGTTTTCTAACAGCGATGAAGACTTGTGGTAATTTTGCAGTAATTTTGCATTAAACATCTGCCATAAATGCCTCTATTGGATATAAAAATTTCAATTATGAAGGGATTGCTGTATGCATTAGCCCATCTTAGGAAAATTGATCCTTACAGAAGAGTTTCCCGAACTGAGAGAATCAAATGACTGATGTTATCTAGAGTTGAACCAATATGATAACTACATATATATCTATCCTCTGTAACAGAGTTGAGAGGTGTTCTTTTTGTAACTTCATTTGATAAATTCTCTAGATGTTTTTGGAAACAAGGTGTTTTATCTGTCCTCATAAATACTCATAAAAGTAGTGCAGATACCGAGACTATTTGTGTCACAGCAACCTCAGGTTCTAGTTTGCTGCCTATCCCACTGCATTACAGCAACTGTAGGGGAGGGGAAGAGGAGGGGATGGAAGTGATTAGTCAACTGCTTCCTTACTGTGGATATTTTGGATGCATCCTTGAAGCAGCAGAATAAATCAAGCACAGCTAGTTCTGATAACCCAAAAAGTTTTCATCAGCTTTTCCTGTGGTTGTTAATCGACTATCTAGTTTTTCCAGAAGAGGCTGTAATAGAAGTCTCATGTGAACAATTACTAAGTGACACTATTATTGACATAGAGTGTTTTACCTTAACTGGCAACAGGGGATTGCTGGTGCCGGGAGGTTTTCAAATACACTATCAAGCGATCTAACAGATCATTTTCTGGCCAAGAATACAGTGGGACTTTTGGCACTTCTATGAGATCTTCAAGTGAAGATGCCTGAAAGAAAGCTAAAGCCTCAATAGGTGAATATTTGGGACAGCAAGTCTATTTGATATTGCTGTTAGGGTCAAAGCCATTTGATGTAGGTGGATTCTTTGTTTCAAATGTATTTATTTTTTTTTCTTCATTTCATTGGGAAATGTATCCAAGTATATGAGTGCTCCTAGTTGAGGAATGAGCAATTTCTAATATTAACATTCTGCTTACATTTCAAACTGTGTTCTGTTTTGTGAATTATGACTTAGTATCATGTTGTAAAGCATGAGGTGTTAACCAGACGACATTCACTCAAGCATCACTTGATTAAAAAAATCAAGTGGGGGTGGGGGAGGGGCTTATTTTAGACCTGACAAGTCCCTTGCCAAAGTTAAGCAGCTATTATTCAGTTATAGAAGGGAAAAGAAAGCGTCAAGTCCATGAGCTTTTAGAGGCTTGTATAACACAGGAGGCAATTTTCAAAGTTTTTAAGAAACTCAACCCTCTGGCTCAATGATTGTTTACCACCTTAGTTTGGTTCTACAGCTATAACAAAAGAAGACATTACTGTTTGTGTTAATTGCAGTTTTGTGGTATTTTTGCAGTTGTCATTATTTTTGGCCCAAAATGCATATGATACTGCCAGGCTGCACAAAAACCAAATGTGGAGAACGTTTTAGTTGTAAATAGACTATTGAGGGTCATGTAAGAGAGCGTGTTAGGGTGTGTTGCCTGATTTGGCTATGGTCTTGGGCCTGCATACTTGGTCCAAGTCCACGTCTTCTAATCTCTAGGAGCTGAAAACATTTGGAGAAAGGAGAAGGAATAGTTTAACAATTAAAACTGAAAAGTTTGTGTCACCAGCAATGAGGACAAAATAAACTGCTTTTTCCTGATCCTTGGTACAGCAAAATTGACCTGCATGGCTGAAAAGACCTAAGCTAGGCTGGGAATTGAATAACCACAAAGACATGTGTACCATTAAGTGTTCTTTTATCTAAACATCAGTTATAGATTAATTGATGGTGATCAACTTCTTATCTGTCTTTGAGAGAGGTGTATATGCGGCTAGTTCTTGCATGCTTTTAAACTTGGTTTCACTAGATGTTAAAATCTATACCCTACACTGCCCTTCAGTGGTAATAGCCATTTACATTCCTGTGTGTGACTTCACAAGGTGCAGATAAAAGTGCTTTTGTGCATTTTTTTTAAAAAAAGTTTTATGTTGAGAAAATATTATCTAAATAGTATCTACAACTTGAGAAAGAGATACAAGAAGAAAGCAAATAAATATAATTTATTTTTAATATCTAATTTCAAAAGTAAAGAAGCTTCAAATCAACCTGATTTTGATAATATACCAACTGTCAAGGCTAAGAATCTGTCTTACCAAACATATTTGTATTTGTGCTGGTAAGGAGTAGGAGGAGTAGAAATTATACTTTTTGTTCAGAGAAGTGTGATGAACTCACTCTCAGAAAAAGTAGCCTTGAGGGCAGAAGGGAAGGAAAATAAATACACAAAATTTGTCTGACAGGTTGAACTGTAATTAATCAAATTTCCCCTGCATATTTTCTGATACAGTAATGAGAATACCTGAAAATTCCAGTATCATCTGAAATATTTGGTAGTGCGAATTTTTTGTTCATTAAGGACCAGCACATCCAAACTAACATTAAACATCTAAGGTCATTGGAGTGAGTGTCAGAGGCTGATTTATACCAACAAAGCACCCCAAGATGTCCATTAAGGCAGCTGTCTGACCTTGTTAAGGCCAGTCAGATGCTGAGTTGCAACTAAAATGCAAGTGTAAACTGATGTGAGGGACAGTATTTCTCCTACTGAAGTCGATAAAACAGCTTGCGCTCTCTTCATTGGTGTAATACAGCTTGTCCTATAAAGATGCTATTAGGTTTTACTGGGGAGTAATACATGTTGTAAATCATGGCCTCATCATTGATTAATGAGATGAAGGTATCATAAGAAAACTGAAGCTGTTAAAAATGCGAGACAGGTAAATAATTTATAAATTACCATCTCTGTAGCTTTTATTAAGCAATTAAATTCATAACAATAATACTTTCATCTGGGATACCACATGTGGATTCAAAAGGTCTAGCACTGGCGTCGCATGATAGAATCGTTAACTACTACTTCTGTTTGGTCTCTGTTACTATTTAGGTACTCTTAATTCATTGGCTTACTTTCATGATCTGACAGCCTAAGTTACATCTCTGTTGCTCAGCTGTTAAGTGTATTCCCAATGCTAGAAATTATTTATTATACTGGCACATGGTATATCATCTGTCATGTCTAAGTTGAGAAAAGATCTTCCTACAATGTCTTTTCTGCTCTTTAATCTTTCTATGGAAAGCTTCAACTTTCTCTTCAGGCTACTAAAGAGAATGCTTGGAACTTCTTTTCAACCAACGAGTTCTTCTTTTCCCCACCCCTATATTGAATGCACAGGAAGACATTTGGGAGCTATGGGGGTGTAGTGCTAGAAGTTAATCACATAATAGTTTTTTCAAGTGTTTTGAGATTAAATATAGCTTTCAGTGCTAGAATTTTCTCCATAATACCTGTTAAAATCTCCTTTAACCGCCAGACAACATACTATAATATTACTGTTTCTGACCATTGCGTCCTAGTGAAGATACAAATATATTCAGCATATATTTATGCTATAATGCAAGTTGTACTAAATTTCTGGACAAGTTTCACAGATTCACAGAATGGTGGGGGTTAGAAGGGACCTCCAAAGATCATCTAGTCCACTGCCAGGGCAGGATCACCTAAAACTAATCACACAGGCACATGTCCAGGTGGATTTTGAAAGTCTCCAACGAATGAGACTCCATCACCTCCCTGGGCAGCCTGTTCCAGTGTTCTGTTACTCTCACTATAAAGAAGGTTTTCCTTATGTTGAGTTTAAACCTTTTATTTTCCAGTTTATGCCCATTGCCCCTAGTCCTGTCACTAGACACTACTGAGAAGAGTCTGGCCCCATCTTCCTTACACTCACCCTCTAGATATTTAAAAGTGTTGATGAGGTCCCCCCTCAGCCTTCTTCTATCCAAGCTAAACAGACCCAGCTCCCTCAGCCTCTCCTCATACGGTAGATGCTCCACTCTCCGAATTGTCTTAGTGGCCCTGCACCGGACTCTCTCCGGTAATTCCCTGTCCATGAAGGCTTTTGGGTTTGGTTGGCTTTTCCCATACTGTTGTGTGCCCTGTTACTCCCTGCAGTCCTGCCCTTAAGTTGTTAATAACATGGGAGTGTTGGGTTTTTTTTTTCCATTTAATGAAATATTACCCAGCGTAACCCATTTATAGTCTTCTATAATTTAAGAATGTTAAATAAAGATCAGAGGCTCTGTACAGTCTTTGTTTCTGCCGGTGTTTTGTTTCTGTAACTCTTATTCCGTCTTATTTGTAACTCTTATTCAGTGTTATACTCTTATAACACTGGAATGGGTTGCCCAGAGAAGTGGGCACCTCACCGCTGTGTTTAAGAGCAGGCTGGATGAGGCTCTGAGCAACCTGCTCTAGTGGGACGTGTCCCTGCCCACGGCAGGGGGATTGGAGCTAGGTGATCTTTAAGATCCCATCCAACTCAAGCCATTCTATGATTCTTACATTCACAATAACTTGTTATTTCTAATACATTGCTTTCTAACTAGATCATCTGTGGGAAGTGAAAACAGTAATTTAGGACTAAGTACATAAGAGGATTTTGTTCTTTTAGATTTCTCAGTGCTGAGACGAGTTGTTTTTAAACATATGTTTTCAGCGATGCCTTAGAAATTACTATTCCTAAATTTGTTTGAATAAAATCTCATTTACTGGATCAGTAATAGAAGCTAGCAACATGCTGCTTGGGACAAACACTGTTAATAGTGATCGTAATTGCTTTCTGTAGCACTTTATCCTCAGCAGTTGCTGTAGCAAAAGCTCTTAATTGCTGAGGAGCTGGATTTTTTAGCAAGTGATTCAGAATTCTGTTTGGCAAGCAGACCCCAAGTGGTTGCTGGTGATTGCTGGAGTGATTACACAAGGTACCAGGAGTTAAACAATGCCTTCAGGGGAAGAATGGAACATGTAGAAGCTCTGCTGGTTCTGAAGATCTTTACATACGTGGGTGCCAATATGAGCGAGTTCAAGTAGAACTTTGCTTTGTATTTGGACTTTATGAGTATTGGTATGGCCAGGAACTAAAAGGTAACTTTATTTACCTAAACTGATTGGAAAATTTTATAAAACTCAAACTTCTCAGAAGCAGCAGAAATAACTCTAACAATGAAACTGTAATACAGACCTTTGAACAGCTCATTTAATGAAAAATGGGGCATATTTTTAAAATGAGATTTCAAAAAAAGGTACAAACCTTAGTTATTAGGAAGTCTTCAAGGGGTTTATATTTGCAGTTACTCATAATGAACTACATCCTTCTAGTCACCGTTTTCCTTTTTGACACACTTGTAAAACCTCAAACAAATTATCAAATATTAAAACAACTGGAAAAAAAATTAAGATGGTTTCACAGAATGAGCCCAGGTTCCTATGTTTTGAGAAAGAATACACATCCATTTGCTATATGTATGCCTAGTAACTTTCAGATCTCCTTATTTCTTTCCCAGTCTTTTTTTTTTTTTGCTTATGGAAGAGGAAGTTTTGTAGCCTATTTAATTTTCCCTCCTACTGAACCTGTTCCATACTTGCCATCACACTAGTTGCATTTGTCCATACTTACTCAAGCTCTCTATTTAAACCCATGTGATAGATAATGAAAATAAAGTCACTCAGC
Organism: Baryphthengus martii; assembly: GCA_013396935.1. NCBI lineage: Eukaryota > Metazoa > Chordata > Aves > Coraciiformes > Momotidae > Baryphthengus > Baryphthengus martii. Next base: position 424,922 of record VWZK01005925.1, read on the forward strand.
AGTTCAGTGACAGAGCCAAGCGGCGTGTTCAGCTCAACTGTTCTATCTAAATGGATTATGTGTTTGGAGGAACTGCAAAGTAAGAGTTTTGCCTGCAGTATTCAATTTTAAATTGCACCCTGCTGGTGTAGATTAGTTACCTTATTTGTATTCTGATGACTGAAGTAGACATACATTTCACCAGAATTTGATATTTCTGTGGTTTGGCATCTGGTTACTCAGCGAGAAAATAAAGCAATGAAAGTTAGAATACCCCTAGGAGCATCAGCAACATCTGCTGAAGTGAGATAGATCTGTAGGCCCAGGTGAAAATTCACAAGATGCCCTATTATAAATAACAAGACACATTTCTAAGATTATTATTTACACTGGTCTCATTTTTAATTGGTAATATTTTTATGTTCTGTGAAGTAATGGTGTAGTACACAGCACAAATAAATAAAAGCAATGGAGCCCTTAAGAAAAAGCAGATTACAGAGTAAATTGCGAGCATCAAAGGAATATATTTTCAAAAGAGTGCATTGAGATTAACTTTTTTAACTGTACTAGTTACGTATTTTCATGGAAGACGTAAACAGACAATAAAACATCAGCCCTCTGGAAGCCATAAACTGAGTTAATAGCTTTAATCCATGTAGAGTTTCTTCATCTGAGTAAACGTCTAGAATGAATTGCACCAAATAGTGTTGCATATCTCTGGGATATCAAGACTTGTGGTCTTGAGATGAAAATAGCGGTAAATGAAAAAAAAGATACTTTAGACTGTTGAGTTCTCCATCAGCCAGCATGAAGGGAGGTGGAAAGTGTGTGCCTGCAGCACCTTGCAATACTATGCAGACACTACCTCACTTACGTGATACTGGATCTCGCAAGGCAAGATGCTCCCAGGTGATCAAGCACTGGTGAGTTTCCAGTTTCAGTCTTGGGTCATTCTACATTACACTGCTCTGTTCTGCTTCCTGTGCTAGCTTATGTCAAAAGGGTCTTTAGTAGTCTAGTTTTGTAATACCTAATATATACCTAAAATATGACACACATGTGGCTCTATTTTTCTGGGAATGTCTCACCTCGAGTCCTGGGTGCAGTTTTGGGCCCCTCACTTCAAGAAAGATACTGAGGTGCTGGAGCAGGTTCAGAGGAGAGAAACAAGGCTGGTGAAGGGACTAGAGGGAAAATCTTATGAGGAGAGGCTGAGGGAGCTGGGGTTGCTTAGCCTGGAGAAGAGGAGACTCATGGGGGGACCTTCTCACTCTCTGCAACTACCTGAAAGGAAATTGTAGTCAGGTGGAGATTGGGCTCTTCTCCCAGGCAAGCAGTGACAGGATGAGAGGGGATGGCCCGAAGCTGCACCAGGGGAGGTTTCGGTTGGATATTAGGAAGCACTTCCTGATGGAAAGGGTGATTAAACACTGGAATGGACTGCCCAGGGAGGTGGTGGAGTCGCCATCCCTGGAGGTGTTTAAGAAAAGATTAGATGTGGCACTAGCGCCACGGTCTAGTTGATGTTGGGGTGTTAGGTCATAGGCTGGACTTGATGATCTCAGAGATCTATTCCAGCCTCAAGTATTCTGTGATTCTGTGATTTGAATGGTAACTTCCCCAATAAAGAATAGTGTGTTAAGTATTTGGTGTTCTAGCCTCTCTTATTTCCTCTTTTTTTTTTTTACCTTTCACATGGCTATTATTGCGCAAAATAATGACCTGCCAACCATCTCTGAGTGACAAAACTCAAGTAAATCTTTACTGTAAGATTAAGTACTCTATGCTGTACTGGAGGAAAACTAGTCAAATCCAAGGCAGATTTCCTTTTACAGCAAATGTAAATCTACTTTCTAAAGAAACTTAAAGATATAGATGTCCCCATAATTTACTATCAAACCACTCTGAAGATGTTTAGCACACATTGTGGTGGTTACCTAGCTCATCTTGAAGAGAGAGGGGATTTTGACAATTTTTAAATTATTATTTCTTTACTTATATGAGTGAGATGATCAATAATAGGTGTCTGGAAGAGCAAGTAATTTGCTCAGTATCAGGAAACATAATATAATTACTTACTGCAGGTTTGTAATGTTAGTGCTTTACTATCAGACTGACTAAAACAAAACAAAAGCACACACACAAAAAGACAAGAAAAACTGAAGTCAAAGAACCCCATACCTGCTTTTTGCTCTGCTGTGCTGTCCATTATGTAAACTCCTCTTATTTTTCTATAATTATTTATCATATTTTCCTATAGTTACCAAAAGTCCACTTGCAATATTATGTGTCTTGTCTTATGTTGATCAAAAATACATCAGTGGAGTGTATGTGTGACAGAAATGCAATAATGGCATGAAATTAAATAATGTATGAAAATCACTTTAAGAAAAGGGCAAAATTTTTTATGCTCTTTGAAAATGAGAGTCTCATGTGAGTTTTCCACAGTTTACCTTATGACAAATTCTTGGAAAATACATCAAATACTGCATTATTTTCTTCAGTAGTCTGAGCCTAAATTAACGTGGTCTGTCTTCCTGTTCATATCGATACATATACCTGGAACTGAATTGTAGTGTTCTACTAGTACAAATACAGTCCTGAAAATGTATGTCTCTGGTGATAACAGATTTTGGGGGGACTGAGGGAGGGAGAATGAGTAATTGTACTTTATATGTGGTAAGTCTAAGTGTGTCAGCAGCTTAATTCTGATTCCACTAAAACTTATGACTGATTTATCATTGACTTCTCAAGGATTAAGAGTTAGACCAAGACTGACTATTTTTCAAGATCTCAAACTCTTACCTAACTAAATTTGTATGGTAGAGATGTATAGCAAAGTTCTGCCATTAGACTAATTCTGAATTAACTCACTAGTGTCACTGAAGTATCACATAATTTGGATGCAGTTAATGTTGCAACTGAAATTCCATTTTGTTTGGTGACACTAATTTTTATTTCTTTAGCTCTGACATGTAATTAATTCAAATAAACCCCTCAGTTTTAATTAAGCATTAAAATCACATTAATGAAAACAAGTATTTCAAAGGAAAACTTCTTGCTTCAGGGAAAATAGATTGTTTTTCTTTTAAAGGAGGGGAGAAGATAAATATTTAATAATAAGATAAATATGTTGCTCAGTACTTAATCTTTACCATGTGCTGAAACCTAAGGGATTACTAAGAGATGTGTCAGTATTCAGTTTACTACTGTAAATATTTTGTACTCTGAAAGTACGGTTTGTGTTTATTGTACAGCTTGGTTGTGTTACGCTGAGTTATAATGCAAAATATATGTGGATTTTAACCAGTGCTTACCATGTTCTTACTGGTCCCGTGGGGTTTTGATGTTTAGAGATTCCTTTCTGATATGACAGCAGCACGCCCTTTCTGTGAGAGAGCAGCAGGAATATATACATCTCTGTCTTGATATCAGTGATGGGCCAGCTGAGATGTTATGGATGAGGATAGACAGACCAATGAGGCTGATGTTTGGATGGGTATCTGCTGTCAATGCCTGATTAGGAAACAGTAAAAAAAAGCCTTCTTCAGACAAGTGAAAGAAGCCTGCTTTTCACATGCTATGGTACTTATAGGGGACTTGAACCACTTGTCTGCTAGGGACACAACACGAAGAGCACAGACGATCCAGGAGGTTTCTGGAGTCTAGCAATGACAGCTTCCTATGAAAGGTGATTGAGGAACTAAGGAAAGGACATGCTCTACTGGACCTCGTGTTTACAAACAAGGAAGGACAGGATGAGGGTGTAAGTTTGGGACAGCATTGGCTGCAGTCGCCGTAAGATTATGGAGTTCAGGGACCTGAGAGGAAGGGAGCAAAGCAAAACCCAGGATCATAGCCCTAGACTTCAGGAGTGCAGACTTTGGCCTGCTTGGAAGAATTACTGAATTACATTCAAATGCTGAGTGCAACATGCATGTTCTTCTCTATCTAATTTTCTTTCCAAATGTTTATTCAGATACTTTTTTTTTTCTTGTTTCAATAACTTATTACAGGATCACATTTTCCATATAAGGGAAATTTTACAGCTTGGTTCAGTGGGAACAAGAGAGCATTTGTGACAGAACAGAAAATGTTGCCAGTTTCTTCACTGTTTGGAAATATATTTCTTCTTCTATGCATTATTCAGTTTTGAGATCCTGCATGAAACCCACTATGTTGGAATCACATTTTAGTTCACTGTTGTACAGGAAGCATAGCTAAGAGCAGAACAAGAACGTGACATTACAATTGTTAATAATTAGGCAAGGTCACAGGAAATTTTTTTTATAGACCACAGGAACAGTATCATCTCCTTGCACTTCCGAAAGGATTTCACCATCAAGATCACCACAAACTGGCCAAACATGTCTGTAGAAACTCCTCAGGTATACCTTTTGCGTGCTGAGCACATAGAAAGTGATAGACCAGTAATAATAAACCATCATTATTGCTGTTATCTGTAAGTAGAGACTCTTAGCCAGTCCTGTCTTCTGTGGGATTTGTTAAATTATTTTTACTGTCACAAGCGTTTTCTTAAAGGAAATAGTTTCGATCCATGAACTCCTGTACTTCATGGAAGCCTAAAATTTAATTTATGTGGCATGTGAATGCAGTAAATAAGTATCTTTCTTTTGTGATAAGTCTTTCCAACTCTTCTAAGATTGAAGACAACTTTTGAGACAGAAGAAAGTGAATGTCCTGTTTTGAGAAGAAGCTGTTTAGAGATAACTTCATCCCAATTTAGCTCTCAAAACCCTTTACAAGTCAGATGACTTTGTCTCTTTTTTTTTTTATATAAATAGAAATCTGGAAGTAGTAAAGCATTTAATTGTTTTCACAAGCCTTACTTGATTGCTTTAACAATTGCTTCCCTAGGTTTCAATGTTTTGGAAGTGATATGGCATGGAAGAAAACATTAGTGTATACACCTGAGTTTTCTTGTACTGGAGGAATGCATCTTTAGTTTTGCATCTGCACGTACGACAGCAGAAATAGATAGGGCTGTTTTTTCATCAGCAATCCTGGCAAGAACAAAAATGGGAACTGAATTGATTGTAGCAGCAACAAACATTTTAAGGGGGCTTCCAAAACAGTATCGCAGCTTCTGCTTCTCGGTACATAACTTTCCAAACACAAATGTAGGAAATGTTGTATAATTTTTCAGATCCATTCAGCAAGTCTTCAGTGGTGGCTCAGTTGCTTCTGGTTCTGAAGAGAAGCTGGTGCTCTTATACAGTGGATTAAGTGAGATTAATTGAAAGGATATTACTACAGTTCTTGTAAAATTTCTGCATGTCAGAAAGCAGCTAATGTAAACCTACTACATTCCACAGTCTCTCTAGGTGGAATCACAGATGCTGTTTCTATACTGGGGGCAGAATCACCGCATGAGAGATTCACCACTTCTTCCTACTGCTCCGCTATGCAACCTGAGCACAAACAGTGCAGCTGCTTGGATTTGATACACAGTTAGAAATTATTTTTCCCCTTTTCGCCCTCCATATGTACGTGTCAGAAAGTAAAACATAACAAAAAGTGAAAATTGTTGTAGGAAGGTCTTTTATTTAATAGTAATCTAGTGCTTTTAGATGCATGTCATCCTGACAGCCCTCTTATTTTCTGTCTTGCAGCGAGACAGATAATATCACAGCCTGCCATAAAGATAAGGGATTCAGGGGCAACAAATGACCAAAAAATGGGATTTAGGTTATTGATGCATTTAGAAATAGTATTTTTTCCTATTATTGTGAAGGTGAAATGGATGTTTTGTAGGGGAGGGGCATCCTAGACTTAGTAGCTACCTTCTTCCCGTACCTCTATGCCTAGTTTCTCCCTGACTGCTGTAAGAGCCAGTGTTTTGATTGAGGAGGAAGAAAAAAAAAGTAGAAATAAAAGTATTAAAATATGTGTTACATTACATTAATGTTAACATGGACAAGGGATGTTCTTTCAAGGAAAAATATTGCATTATTTGCCCTTACTTTTATGTTATTGTGCTATGTTTCAGGTATTAACACATTCCTATTTACAATTCAAAGTTCCTGCTCATATATGACTACAAAAGGGAACATTTCATGCAGGGCTTGCCAAGTGGGACTGTTAAAGCTTTTTTTCGCTATATCCGGCAGCTTGCAAACACAAGCCAAGATGAACTTTCACTGCTGTTCCCAAATGCTTAGGGTATTTGCATTATTTAAAATTCTTTGACACTTCAGGAAACATGAGTTCTATTGGCTCATGTGAGCCCTGACATCTACATTTCACACATTAAGGTGTTGTTTTGGTCCAGCACATCCAAGCCAAACTGAGCGGGAGCACATAAGTGTATACGAACTTACTGTGATTTAATTCCATGGAGTATAGAATTAGGACTGAGAGGAATCAGGTTTTTATATATCACAGTAACTTGTATTGCCAGTAGTCCATGAACTTTTTAAAAAAAGAAAAAAAAAGGCAGCTTTTTCTGTTTTTCTTGTCCAACTTCAGAGTGTAAACTTTGAAGGTTTCAAGTAGCAACAGAATTTGTTTTGTCGCATGGCTTCTCCAGCCTCTCAAATCCCCTCAGATAGAAATCCAATGGGAATAGTGTGATTTCACTTAAATCAAATCACCACCTTGATAGAGGTGTTCACCTTCTGCCATGATATTCTTCTCCACATTCAGTCTCTGCTGCTATGTCAGTGAAGGTCACCAAGCATATAGAAAGATGAAAACAGGACTTTCTTAGATTTAATTCAGAACTTATAGGCAGGGGACACTCAGTTGCAAATAGCTATTTCTAATGTAAATTGATTTTACTCTTGACTAATGCCGAAGATTACAATTCTAGATTGCCATAAAAACAAAAAAGTAGTAAGATTATATTCTGAACTCTGTAAGCCAGCATTATTTAGCAGTTATATGCAAGTGTTTTTGCAATTCACATCTCACCATCTATTGTGTTTAGAAGACTAATAAACTGTTTACTACGTATCCTTTTTCCAGTGTCTAAAAGGCCAAAACTAAATAAAAAGATACCAAAGGCCTGAAAAAGATTCATTAAGGTGAATCCAAATTTATGAAATTGGATGTTTTCAGAGATCATACTGACTTAAGTTCTCATTGTCCTTGTATAAAGCAGTTAAAAAATAAAGGGGGCAAGGAAAGGTAGTTCTATGGACTAGATATAAGGCAACTTTTCTCTTTGTAATTGGATATGTATATTACTTTTTATTACAAGCTAGCTCAAATTTTGTGATTAGTTCTGGGTTTGGACACAATAAAAAGAAGACAAATTTCACATATTGAATCAGTAAATATATTTCCTGCAAAACGCTGTCTTATTTCAGTATATACCTTGCCTTTAGGTATGCATAAATTAACTGTTCTGCCTATCTGTCCTGTGAAAGTGAAAGAACATACCTGAGCAGTCAGACATGGGTAATTTTTTGAAGCTGAGGCTTTGCCTAAACCAGCAAGTCGGACTGTTCACGTGTCTAAATGAATTTAAAATCACTTGTTTGTCTACCAGCTGGTTAGGGGGTGAAGCCACTGTGCAATTGACTGTGTGAGACCTTAAAGATATGTCAAAATTCCCTGAGATGCCTTGTTCTCATTTGTGCTGATGGAAAACAGGAGTGACTGTCAAAGCTGGTGGAACTGTGCAGATTCAAAGTTATTAAGAACAAATCAGATTTCCCTGTCTTTAAAAGTCATAGTTAGTAAAATCAAAAACATGCATTTCCATGTATCGTGAAATTCAAGTAGATTTCAGTTGCTAACAGATATTTCAACTGAATCACAATCTAGTCTTTAGACACCTCTTTTAAAAATTAAATTAATTTGAAACCTTTTCAATGAAAACTTGAAAAGCAAAACCGCATCTATCTGTCATGTTATTGGGCTATTTAAGAATATATTAAAAATACATTCTATGAATATATTCTCATCAAGTTCCCTCCACTGAAGCACAGGGTGTTGTTTTTTTCCACTTACTCTTTTGACAACTTCATTACTTCTACAAAAAACACTTTTGCTCTCTAATTTATTTTATGAAGAGGTGAAGTGTTTACAGTAATTGACATGATTAAAAACACCACAGAAAGTTAGCATGATCATTACTTCAAAAGTGACATTTAATACTTACCTCTTCAGTGGCCCATTGCGTTTTGTTGCTAAGCAGAACTCAGGAAGTGAAGCAAAACTGAAGACATGTTTATCTGTCCACCTTACTTCACTGGGAGAAATCTGAAAGCTGCTATTATAAACACAGGAGCTAAAATTCTCAAAATTAGAGTTAGACTCTAAAAAAAAATAAATAAAAAAATAAAAAACATGCAGATGTACCGAAAGTCTTCCTCAAAATCAAAAAAAAACCATTGTCTTAATCTGCTGTGCTAGATAAAACAGATCCTTAACACAGAAGCTTAGAAATTTTTTTTGACGAAAGTACTCAGCTTGACTGTAGTGGGATTGTTTTCAGAAATAAGATTTGCAGATCACATAGGAAACACTTCTTTTCCAGCTGAATGCATTATTATTAGCATTATTAATTGACATCTAATATTTACATCTGTTATGTACGGAGATGTCTATTCTGAGTATCCCTAGCCCATTGTTACCATGATTCATGTTGCACTTTCTGGGATTTCTCACCCTGCGTTTCTGTCTAAAATATAATAGCCTCAGTCTGATGCTTAATAAATTTAAACATGTGCTTTTCAATGATTAATTATTGTCTCTCTTCGGGGATGCTAGGCCAAATATTTTTATACATTAATGTATTCTTCACAAATATTGCTAGTCTATGCTATACCTATGGTAAAAGAATATTACAGTACTTATTTTGAATATTAGAAGTTTCTCAAGAATTAAATAAACCAAATTGCACATTTCCTCAATGATCTGTCGTCTTTTCAGATGAGAGACTATTCTCACCTCATCAGGGACCAAATATACATCAGTGTGTGCCATAACTAACACTGAATTCATAGTTACTCCAACTTGCCTGTTTCAGAGTTACGGGTAGATCCAGTTTGAAGTGAATGCTAAACAGAGATTAGAGAGATGATTTTCATTGGAAAGGTACCCTAGTTAATCTGTGAAAGCTTGATCGAACCTATTCTGCAGAAGGTTTGCCAGTCTTTGAAATGCCAAGGTCAGCCTTTGGACAAACTACAAACACTCTGTGGAGTCTCTAGAACTCAGAACCAGTGCTGATGCACATAGCATCTCTGAGTTCAATTTACATAACTTTATTTTTAAGACATTTTGACTTTTATTGAAACTTACTTTGTTTCAATTACTGTATAAACATAATGAACAACTCCCATCTGATCACATCTCTGTACATTCATATTCTTTTATTCTTTGTGTGCCCTTAGGTAGCATTCCCCCACTTAGCTAGATTCATATCAAGTTGTGACTGAAAGCATACTCATTTCTTTACTGCAGCCCACTGCTCTTTTGGGCTTGTAGTTAAATGATTGGGATTTGAAATCAATCAGGCCCCCTCTCAGAAGCTGTTCAGCACTAGTTAGGTCACGATCCTTGTGCGTAATGAGACACTGAACAAGTTAAGTTTAAATGGATTTTTTCATCAATAAATACAAAACAAGAACCGACCTGATACAACAATTTTTCTTTCTGCTTTCTTTCTAAAACAAATACCTATGAGAAGCATTTCAAGAACAATGTCTTATTGCTCACACAGCTGGTATTGTACTGTTTCACTTTACACTTGTTTTGCTCCACCATTTGTATTAGGCTATAAGTTTGGTAGGATAAAGCCCTAAGCATATACTGATAAATGTGCTTGCCATTCAAAAAGTGAAATGGTAAAGCTCACCAAAGGATCTACAGTTTCAGGAAGAAGAGTTTTCCAATTGTGTTATTGTAGATTTACAATCACTTTATGGGGAAAAATTTAATATCTAAATATAGCCCTTTTGAAAGCAATTTCTTGTATTCTGGCTTTGTGATTTTCTTTTCATGTTATTATACAGCATACAATGCCTCTTACAGTGAAACCTGTCTTATCTGACTTGGCCTTGCTTTGAGCAGGAGGTTGGATTGGATGGCCAACCAAAAAAATTCTGTGATTCTATCAGATTAAATTGTCAGCTCTCCTCACATACTGCAAGCGATAGCGTAGGTTTCAAAATGCGGTACTTCCAAGTATTTCTTTAAACCCATTCTCATAATAAAACAACAAAGAGGTGAAAATTAGTGTTCACTGCAGATTTTTGAGTCTTAATGGGAAACACATGCTGCTTTTCCTAACGTACAAGAATAATCTGAGAGAAACTGAAATGAAATGGCTGTTAAACTCCCTGGGTATGCAATCACCCAAATTATTTCCTAGTTGTTTGAGATGTAAATACATATATACATATATATGTAAAAAAAATATGCAAACACGTATATGAATGCATATGTATCTCTTTGTTAAAGGTAACTTTTTTTTTTAATTTAAATTTGTTTGGAAATAATTGCTAACTGAAGCACAGCATTAACACAATGAGAATTTGGTGAGCAGGAAATAAAGAAAAAAACTATGTGGACAGACGTTGAACTTAGAGAAATAAAATTATTCCCAAGATTACTACACATAACTGTTTGGTTTTCTTATACTTAGTGTAGAGAGTTCCAACTCTATTGATTTGCTGCCAGCAGTGTTTTTGCCATTTCAGCATCTGGAAGCCTGGCTGTTAAATAATCAATATTTATTATTAAATAGGGAGAAGCATTTACTAAACTTTCCTTGGAGATTTTCCTGATATACCTTAGAAATCTCTTTGTTAATGAAAACTCCCTGTAGTGCTTTTCAAAATTATTCAGCATATTTGCAGAGTGGAAACAGGACAGGAGAAGAGACATTTCTAGTTTCAAACATCTTAAAATTTGCCAGACAGAATAAATATTGCTTAACAAGCAAAAAACTTGAAATTAACATAAGATGTTTATGATATATCTCTCGCAATGTTCTTCATCTTTTTTTTTCTTATCAAGGGAACAGTCGTTCTGAGGATTAATCCAATGCCAACTGAAATGCATGGGAAAAATTCAGTTTCCTTTTGAGGAGTATAGACTTGAAAGTATTTATTCCAAGTTTTTTATTCTCAGATATACTGAGTGGTTCTGAGTTTTTTCTCTATTCTTTGCTGTAGATTATAAACTGTTTAAACCTTTCTAGATTCAGTCTGATATTTCATAGACTGGTATTAAAAGACTTGCTATTCCTTCAAATTTCTTGATTCACATGAAACATTTCTTTTCATTTTTATTTTTTTTTTACATAAACAGATTTAATTTTTTTTTTTTTTAAAAGAGGATCGTATTCTTGATGTCTATCAAGGGCAAATTGGCAACTTTTTATTATCACACAAATAATAACCTTAGCTTTTGTAAAACCTTATTCCAAACATGTTAATATGTGCAATGTCTGTTTCTTTCACAAAACTGGAAAAATCATAGAGTCACAGAATGGTAGGGGTTGGAAGGGACCTCTGGAGATCATTGAGTCCAACCCCCCTGCCAGAGCAGGATCACCTGCTCTGCATGGTCTGTAGAGACACCCAAGAGTATCCCATGCGTCTGTGCTGCCTATGAGATTATTTTGTCTATCCGATTATTTAATTGGATTTGGGAAAAATCTGGGCTTGATTTTAGTTATAGACTCTTTAATAGATACTACTTTTGCCTATGGAAAACCCATTTTCACTTCAATCGAAGTTGCTGTTTATTGTTATGTAAATAAAATTATTTTCCCATATACAGATACAGATTTATTTAAAGTTCCAAATTTGTAATGCATGTGAGTTAACACTTTGGACTTATTCTGTAATTTGTGTGATGTAGTGCTGAGGTTCCTTAAGAATCCCTTTTTTATCCCTAAGTAAAGATAATTTTGATAATTAACGTACAAATAGACAGAGAATAGATGGCATATGTGGAATTCTCAAATAAGTTCCTTATTTAACCAGCACCTTTCAGCTTGATATTGTAAAGCCAGTTGCCCCTTTATTTTTCTTACCTCACTGAGATAAAGGTATTGTGTGCTGTTATCTGGCAGTATATGAGCAACAGTACTCTAAGGATTTAACTGAAGCTAGAGATCGCTGAAGTGTGAGGAATACCACTGTATTAATGCTGAAAGTTGAAGAAACCCACCAAATGATAATTTACCTAACGCTTTTTGGGGAAGAGTACTCAGCAATCTGATTTCCTCGACCTTTCTCCAGTATTAACATAATGAGAAGATCCAGTGGGAAAAGGTTTTTGTCGTTCAGCATGCTAAATCTGACCCATTAGTGCATAGCCACCTGGGATTTGGGTAGCCCGCTTGGTCTCCAGGCAAGCACCTTTGTAGAACTGTATTGCAGGGAAGTCATACGGAGATAACACGGCAAAGAGCCCAACAATCCTGCTAAATGCCTGAGTGATGGACAAGGCTGACATCACCTCCTGACACGTGCTTTAACTTCTTTTGCAACAAGGGTATTTTTAAGGTGAGGAACGTGGCAGTTCACTGTAAATCACAGAGAGAGAAGGTCAGAAGTGTGTGATTGTGTATTTACTAAAAATCCAAAAGCTTTAGTAACTTGTACCAAGATATGAAACTTTTAAGAGTTTCACTGACTGCAGTAATCAAGATCCTCTGTAAATCAGTCTTGCAGAACTATCCTGAAAGGTACCAGCTGAGGGATAAAGTTTGCCCACCTATACTGTACTGTGGTAGTTGATAGATTTTTGAAGAAGAAAATCCCTGATGATATTTTATTTAGCTCTTAAAATAAAATAAATAGCTTGGTTGTGGAGTCAGTGTTATGCAGTGCCCTTCTATGAATCTATGAAGATACTTCTTCATTTATTTGAAAGAGAACAGGAAGAATTCATACTAATTTAGTTGAGTATTAGGCTTGGCTTTACTTGTGACCAGTGGAGGTAATTTTCCTCAGAATCAAGGTTTTGATTAGAGGAGTCTAGCTGGCAAAGCAGGTTAGTTGGGACGGTGTGAAACTCCATCTTGAGTTGTAAAGTTCTAGCAAATACTGTTCACGGATGGAGAGCATGATTACTGGAGAGTCATTCTACAGGATTTACCGCCTTCTTTCCTAGTCCCAAGGGTAGGGCACTAGGATTAATCTTTCTTAGCCTAAATCCTCTAGTTACAGTCTTCTCTCTTAAAACCGTGCTTACATGACAATCCCAATTGAATTTGCCATGAGTGGGAAAATTTCCTTTGGGAGCTCTTGCTAATTCAAGTGACTCAAAACAGCTCATTCAAAACAATTGCACTGTTTATTCACCCAGAAGAACATACGAAGGCCCGTTCCTCTGAGAGTTGTGTCAACTTTCCCTGTTTTCTGAAAGTTTAGGAAGCTCGTGTCTGACCCAGATACCTTGAGTCCAGAGCTAGGAGAGGAGCATTTCTCTCTGTCCATAAAGTTTGCTGAAAAAATGGCTATTCATCCCACTCTTCCCTTCTCAATTGGGAATTTTCCTGTCTAAGAGACTGGTATCCCTGTGAGATGTACCACAATCAATTTCTGCCAACTTTGTCAAAAATAGACTCATATAGTTTAGGCAAATAAACACTGGTTGAAAAATAAGTAGTCAATTTCAATTTCTCATTGGGATATTTGTTAGTAACCTAAATCTAGAATTAGAAATCGAAGTGTAGACTGAAAAATCAAAAAAAATCTTAAACACAGGATTTAATCTGCTATGATTACTCAAATGATGGTAGTGAAGAGAATGCAGAGGCATATATCAGGATATTTTTCAGGTATTTAGAAACTGCTGGAATATTCCTAGGCTTTTTTATTCCCCCTTTTGTATTATAAAGTCTTAGATAGAATCAAATGCAGTAGTCTGCTCTTTTCCCAGTGTTCACTGAGTTTAAAACTGATTTACCATGAAGTTCACTGGGGAAAAGTAGCAACTCTTTTTCTCATATATAATTGATTTAAACTTCTAAGTGGGAGTTTAGATTTACTGCTTGTTTTATTGCCTTCTACTCCCATCTCCTCTTTTTTGTTTGCCTTAAGAAAGCCAAACAAGCACTGAAGTGAGATCAAGCTGTTGGTAGGATAAGAAACTAAGATGAAGTCCACTTAAAAGCAGAGCAAAACTAATGTTCTGCTCTCCAAGGTATTGTGAAGAGTTGCAACTCTAAAGTCAGCAAAGAGTCATGGTGTGTGTGGGTACTCCCTTGTTGTAACCATCTCCGTACTGCTACTACTGCAGAGAGAGGGCCAGGATGTAGAGGCGCTCTATTGCTGTTTTTATCTGGGGACTGGCACAGGAAAATGAGCTGTTCTGCCTGTGAGCTGTCTGAAGATGTTGAATGCTTGGAGCCTGTTTTTTTTGCATTTCTTGTGTTTGCTGTTCCACACGCTTCCACAGTGGAAGGAAACATACTTTGAAGTGTCAGACGTGCATATGTGTTCATTCAAGAGTCTGTGCTGCTTACTTTATGCTCTCTTAGAAAATCAGGGCACCTCTTCTCTGATAATTTACGTTTTTATAGTGTTTGAGTCCTATTAACAGCATTACAGGTCATGCCATCAATCCATCTACTGCTACCACATGATCTTTTTGTGCCTTCCTTAATATACACACTTCGACTCCACTGTTACATTTAATTTCTTTTTATTTGATTTTGGGGCCCTAGAGTATTAAAGATGCCAAATTTCAAAATCTAACTGACAGTACCAAACTTAAACTGTTAAAAAATGTTTCATATAGTGAGCTCACTTTTGATGTCAAATAAATCTAGCACTTCCACTGGCTTTCTTTTCTCCTTTTTGGTAAGATTGACACTGTTTAAAGGGTAGTGCTTATAAAATTGGATAGTGAAAAATAATTTCATTTTACCATTCATTGTTATTAATAAGCAGAAATGACTTACCCTTTGCTCTGTCTACCACACTCAAGTCTAGTGCTAGATGCAGACAAGGATTTCAAAGATGTATCTGGACTTATTTTACCAAAACCAATATTTTTCATTCTAAGTGGTGAATTTGTTTAACTTAATTTGATAAAAACTAGAATCAGTGACAAGATGATTTAATATAACTCTTGCTAACAAGTTGCAGACGTTACTAGTGTGTCAAAACAACATTGCTGGAGGCATTCTGGCGTCAGGCTGGACTGATAACTACAATACAGTGAAACAGCTTTTTGACAGCTATTTCATTCTTGAATGCTACTGATTAAAGGTAGCTTGAGTTAGTGGTTTTGGTTTTGTTTTTTATTCCCTCTAGATAATCTTTGTTCACATGCACTTTTATTTTTGCTCACAAATAGATAGGTAAATACTTCAAAATTAATAAAAATGAAAACCTAGAAGCTTGCGTCGTGAATAGATGTGAAATGGAATTTTAAGATTTTTTTCCTTCTACAGATAGGCTGTTTCCTCTCTTGTGATCTGCAGCTCAGCTATACTTTGAATTTGTCACAGTAGTTTTTAGATATTTACTCTAAGTCTCTGACCATCTTCTTCAGGAGATGTGTATTTGATCAGAAAGCCTAGAATTGATATAAAAATAATTTTTCTTGTAATTTCAATATATTTTAAATGGTATTTGCTGAATCAAAAAAAAAATTATAGATTATGTGGAACTTGAGTCTTACTCCCTTGATTTTAGAAACAATTGCTCTTAACCACAAATGCTATGTAAAACCTTCCATTTTGATCTGAAATAGAAATGTCAATTGAATTTTAAACTGTACTTTATCCTTTCTTAGTTCTACTCAATGTTTGATAAAGTACAAGGATGCCTTCTATACAAGGAATTTGGAACTGACCAAATCTTCTACCTTTACTTTTCATGAAGTGTTTACAAAGAATACTTTCTGGAAAAGCTGCCATTTAGTTTGTATGCTTTATATTAGGCTTTCAATATATAGCAGCACTACACATCAAAGCTGCAATACTGAATTTTTCACATAAGTGCATAAATGTTGATTTATTTATTTTTATTGTTTTACTCATCTTGCGTACAGGTAAATAGGAGGGAGAAATTTGTGTGCAGTAAGATCGAAGTTTACTATCTGCCAGATCTTGAAGCTTAAAGTCTGGAGGTTCCTCAGCAAACGTTTTGTTTATGTTCTTCTGATCCCCAGAATGGCATAGTTAGGTGAATAGTTTCAGGAGTGTCCTTGCATAGGCAGCTGTTATTGATGGTGATACAGCCCTTGCTCCTGCTGGGCTGGAACAGTAGGCAGTTACAGGTCCAATGTTGTTCTACGTATATTAGGATGTTTGAAGTGTTGCTTTAGTACATCAGAGCTGCTTTCTGAATCTGAGCACAGTTGCTTTTGACCAGTGCTGTGTGTACTTAGGTTGTGATTCAGATGCCTAAGCACAGGCAAGGAAGTATTGCTGTTGCAGACACACTACTGTAACCTCAGATCCATGGCAGCCACAGCAGATATGATTTGGGTGGATCGTACTATTCTAGAGCAACAACTGGAGAACAAATAGGATGTTTATGATTCTAAGGTATCACTAGATGCCTACTTTAGTCATCTCAATTATTCTCCAAAACTCATTCAGAACTAAGGAATCTGCATTAGACAGATCTGTAAAATATAGCTCTTAGCTAGTCCCCTCTTTGGAGTGAAATGCAAAAATTACTTAAAATCAATATAGGGCAATGGTAATCCATATATTAGGAAAGTCTATGAGGAAATGAAGTTAAAGAGGGATTTTTTTGTTTGTTTTAAAATTACTTCCTCTGGAAATGTAGCTAACAGGCAATAACTTTTATGTTGGTGTGCCTCATTTTCAAGTGAGTAAGGCTTTATATTTTAAATTGTAGAGACATTAGTAATAGCAGATTATGTGGTTCCAGATGTCATAGGATTTAAAGATAATTCTTGATATTGTCAAAGGGGTTATTAATTTTCATTTTTCATTCTCATTACCATTTGTATATATATGTGAACTGTCCTATTTCTACACAGTAGTATGCATTTATATTCCGAAGTTTAATATATGTCCAATTACAGAACCAAATGTAAAAGATGTGTCAATTTTATGGCCAAAAAAAAAAAAAAAAAGAAATGGTCTCGTTGCTTGTACTCTTGACTTATCCATTCAAGCATTTTAACTGGCAGACTCCTTCTAATCCCCTGACAGCACCTGAAGGGGTGCTGGTAGAACACCAACGGGATGGTGGGAAGATATGACATATGACACTAGGGCAAGATCTGAACTCAGACAAATGAAATCTGTCAGCCAGCTCCTCAAAGGCTGACAGAGTTCTTATCACTGCTTGGTTGAGCTGGCTTGATACACAGACTTATTGTATTATTCAGCTGGTTTGATTTTCCTTTTTATGACAACCTTACCCTGGAGACCATCCATCTCTTTGCAGTGGTGGGGAACGACTATAACTGAATGATATTTCAATATAATTTATAATCCTATACTGTAAACAGAAGCAATAGTCGTTTCTAACCACTGTGAAGAATTGGAATAGGTACATTTGGACTCTTGTTTTCTTGGAGGATTGGAAATACTCTGGAATCGTGAGATTTTTCATAGCTTAGCTTAATATGTCTTATAGCAGAAAAGCTATGAAAAACCCTGAAAAAGACAGGAATTTTTTCCAAATGTGTCCAGGCAGTTAATGATGTGTGTGAACAACTACAGCTGCAACAAATTATTTGCCAAAAATTTAAATAGTAGTTATTGTTACCAGCTTTCTGGATAATGTACTGGAATGAAAGGCTTAGCAGTAACAAGTTGGGCTCAAGTGAGGTATCTGAATCTGAAGGCAATCCAAATAAATTTGGATCCTGAAATCCACACTTTAAATAAAAGCTCCAACAAAAATACAAAGTAAAATAGTTATATTACTGTCTTGTGTGGCAAGATTAAGCTTGTTTTCCACCTCCTTCTTTGCATCAGGAAAAGGTGAGAGCAAGTATTACTAAACTTCTTAGGGAATGCTCCCAACACTACACTTATTCAGTCTAGTGGTCTTGAACAAACAGCCTTTGTCCTAGATAGGGAAATGGCAGACCGTGCCTCTAGCAAATGTGTTTTTACTTTGAAAGGAAATTTCTGGAAATAGTCTTCCCACAAAAGCTGCAAAAGAAGATATTATTGAAAAGATTGGAGAGAGACATTTTCACTTTGCTTCCTGCAAGGTCTCAGTATTACCTGTTCCATTTTGCCCTCCCAACTTCTATACTCGTTAGTGATCCACACAAATGGAAAGTATACTTAAGTGCACTGGCTTCAGAGCGGACATTCATTTAAGGAAATGAGCTGCATTGTACTTTTCTGTCATCCAAAACAGATGCGCTATTCATGTAACTGAGAATTAAATATTAACACTTGGATACATAAAAACACTTACTGGGGTCAAAATGTGTTCTTGATGAGATGTTTTTCAGAGTGTCACTTTGAAACAGAACAAGTCCAAACGATACCTTATTTTTTCATTACTTGTAGCTTTAGCATGTTGTAGCAAAAGAAAATATGGTCAGATTTACCATGGACTTAGCCAAGCTTTTCTGAAATTTTTTTGTTTCTTAAATGCTATGAACTTCTTAGTGGATAATGATATCTGAAAAAAAATGTTTTGTGTTACCCTCTAAAACTTAAAATTTTCTAATTTTCTATTCAAAAAGTCTCTAAACAAATGTTTTGATTTCTCACTGCCTTCTGGAAAAATTAGTTTTTCTGGAGTGTCCTCAGTTAATATTCACATAATAAATTCTATGAGTCTGTAAATCCAGCAAGCCCCAGGTCACTGAGCACATAGTGGGATGGATCAGTTGAACTGAGACCAGAGTTTACTGCAGGTGAAACGACTGATCTCAAGAAAATATAGATACATATATAGCTGCCATACAGTAAATACTTTGTGTCGGAAGAAATGTTTACACAATCCGCTTCTAATTGGAAGAAGAAAACAATATTATAGTATTTTATTTATTTTATTTATTCCATGCAACTTAGAGTTTACCATAGAAAAGCTATGTCTGGGTAAGGATTAGAGTAGAAGTGTGTGAGAGGAAGGGATGCTGTGAAGATTAACTCAGAATAATGCATCAGAATGAGTCAGTTGGTGCGCAGTATCGAGCAGTGAAAGTCACTATCATTCACTGGTTGTGAAATAGTTTACTGTTTAAGAGGCTTCTTTAGAAATGTCAGTGTCAAGTCCTATTAAATTGATCCATTTCCCTTCTTCCTTCACCTCTACACCCAAAGAGTATCCTTAGCAAAGGATAATAGTGGAGTGCCTATCCCAAGAACACCCTGAAAACAATCAGACTATGGCTTAACAGAAAAAGCAGAGGTCTGAGAAGAAAATTACAGAGTTTACTGAAAAAAACAGATGTAATATATTTTCAGACTAGGGTGGTGTTCATCTTCAGGAAACGCAGCGTGAAGGAACCATAATGTTGATCAAGATGCAGATTTTGTTTTAAAAAAAGAAGGGTTGCCTTCTGTAAAATAAGCATAATAGAGTGGTCACTCTAGATTGGGAGAGCTTGTCCAGAGGGGCTTCCTTAAGTATGAGAGGGTACTGGCATAACACTTGCTTCTAGCAGTTGTCAGAACTAGCTTTCAATTCTTTCAAGTTCAGAACCATTCTTCTCAGAGCAGGATGTTCATCAGCTTTATAACACCAAAATGATCAGATGTTGCAAGAGCAGCCTCCCCCAGATGATCCCCATTTACTGTTGAGCAATTTTAATTTTCACTCCTGCCAGTGAGCAATACCATATTTTCTGCTCTGTATACCTCTGGGTCCGACCGATCAAAAATAATGATCTTTCCCATTAATTTCATTGATCCATCCTTTTTAACTAGCTAACATAACTAGCAGGAGCCAAATTTAGTGTTTATATAATGTTAATCATCAAATAATGCAAAATAACTTTTAGCATGCGATTCAGTGGAGTTTGTTTTACCATCATTGGTTAAGCTGAACAATATACCATACAATTGAAATATACCATACAAAATTTTTTAATGAAGCAGCCTGCTTGTCAGTGTTTTATTTTTCTTTTTAATGATATAGTTACATGTGTAAAGTACAAAGAGAGGCAAAGCATAAAGGCTGTAACTGAAAGAGAAGTGTACAATATAGTTCAATAGTAATCCTATTAAGTAATTCTATTTGCTGATGCAATACAAGGCAAGTCAAGAATACATAGTCTTTTTTGTACACATGTCAAATGGCTCTATAATAATTCAAATGCTGACAGTTGGCATTGTTCTCTGACTGGCAAACAAAGCAACTATTTCAGTGTTTGATCCATTTTTTATTGTGACTGTGTAAAATGACATACTGCATCAAACACTTACAAAAATAACAGGGGAAAAGGTTTTTTCTGTTCTATGTTCAAATGAACTAAGAACTACTAGCACATTCACATTTAATAACAGCTAATCAACAAGCAACATTAAAAAGAACTAGAATATCCCTTCTTGCCAGGATCTGGTATTTTTCTCTGACCAAAGGTGAGAGGTGTACGTGTTTTCTAATTTTGTTGCTTCATCTTGATTTTATCAACACAAGCAGCCCACAAGCTGGGAGCTGTTCCTGTGTTCTTTTTTCAAAGGCACCATTTCAAGCTCTTTGCCATTGGGCTGTTCTCATATGTTGCAGTGCTCCTATGTTGCTTAGCTCATGCAGTAATTAGAGAAGTTAGTAAAGTTCCTAAATGACTTGTTTCTCTGATTTTAAAAGAGTAAAATGCTGCAAAGAGAGATTTCCTGGGAAAGGAAGGTCATGGAATGATGTAAGGTGATATTTCAACATCACTCACAGTAGACTATGCTCAAATCCTAGTCAGGTTCTGAAAAGTTAACTCACTGACGCAAACAAACTAGACAGATCTCTTGATTATTTGACATTTATTTGTATTTGGATGGCAAAGTTCAGTTCTTATTAACTGTTGCATGTGCATGTGTTTGTCTGAAGTGGATGCAAACCTTCCTTACAGTCTTCTACAAGGCCTTTCCTAGTTTTGTGTTTGATGTTTTCTGGATTCAATCAGTCCCAACAACATGCAGACTTCAGCAAAAGCTGAAGTGTTAAAATAATTAATTAAAATAGAGACAAAATAGAGTTACAATAATTAATTGGTATAGTAGAGACAAGAACAACAAGACTAACGGTTCCCTAAAGAACATGATCAATTCAATCTTTTCTCTTACTTTGCCCGAGACTAACTTTTGAGCCAACAACAGATTGCAACCAGTATTTCTTCCAGTGGTACTTTGAGAATTTAGCACCCCTTTTTCTATTTGCTTTTCAGAGAGGTCCCTGAAACAAAAATGTCTCATTTCAGCTTGTAAATCAACATAAAGGAAACTTCTCAAGTTCTAGAACCTGTGCTGAAAATGTGCCAAGTTTTAGTTTTAATTTGATCTCCTTGTTTTTTTAGTTTGCCTTGCCTAGTTCAATAGCTGAATCAAAAAATAAATTATTCAAACAACTCTAATAATACTCTCCTGAAGAACAGCGATTAAGCCATAATGTTCCCTGAAGAGATACTAATAACTGCACTGACCTGGAACAGTGGTAAGCATGTCAGCACATAGGCAAAAATTAGGTATATAGTATGTATTATTAAAGAAAATAATATATTAAAAGGACTCATACCCCTGTCTAATTTGGCTGGAGAAGAAGGAAACCTGTAAAAAACCAAAAGTATTTGTGTTGCTTATCTACCAGAACTTGGCAAAGTGAAAGCCACACTCTTTTCCATAAAACTCCACGTAACATAAAAAAAGCCTCTTCTCAGGAAAACTATTTTCATCTTGTCTAGGAGAGCTGGTTGATTCTTGCCTGAGCATTCCATATCTGTGAATAAGCAGAAGCTACTACAGCCTGGAGTGGCATCATAGTAGTATGTGTGCAGAATCTAGCAAATAAATCCAATTTTATGTCAGATTTTGGGAGCCCTCTTCCACAACTTTTTACTGATGTGTTATTATAGCTTCATCTCTGAAACATATCTTTTATATGTATTGAAGAATATGATGTGAAGGGATGTTCTTATATAAGTTACAGTGAAAACATTGAGCATGCCAGGAGTATCTGAGAGAAGGACAGGACTGAAGGCCCAAGATGGTCTATTTCAGGAAAGAGAGAGGCAGATACTCTCAGAGATACAGGAGATAACTGGGCCTCTGTGTTAATGGTAGCCTAAAGTGTGGCAGGGAAATACAGGTATGTGGATCCTGGGAAGTGTGGTCAAATACACCAGCTCCTAACCCCCTTCCCTGAGAAAACCGTAAAAGGTATTGTGCTTTCATACTTTTTCTCAGCAGGTATTCCTGGACAGCAGCAAGATACTGCTGATCACACACAGACCCTTTCATCTCTTGCTATCACAAGAAGCACTGCCTTAAAAACAGGCAAAAAGTATCTGCTGGTACTGCAGTGCTTTCTTTTTTTCAAAAGCCGGCAAAGTATCCTTACCTAATTCTTTGGTTCCACCTTTGATTGCTGTACAGACATGCTCACTTTTGGATTTCAGTTTCCCTCACTGTTGAACATTTCCTTTCTCAGTGTGCAAGCATGCAGTCTTTCCATTTTAATTTTATCCTGCAGACCTTTGTGTAATACAACACTGAGCAACTTCTCACAGTTGAAAAAGCCTTAGAAAATCCATAGAGCTACACTCTGCACAGGTCACTACCACGGGCAGTAACTGAGGATCCAAGTAAGTGCAGCAATTCTGTAGAGTACCCCAATCAAAACACCGTGTATTCTGTAAACTTATGTTCTTGCAGAGCTTTACTGTTTTCAGTTCTTAAGACTGATAGAAGTTATTGTGGACATCACAGCTCCAGATGAAGTTGGACTGACAAGCAACCAGCAGACTTTCCTTCCTCTCTACTCTATCATAAAATTCTCTCTGTCTCCTGAGACCACCAGCTAGTTCTGTCCTCTTTTTCTCTCTTTAGATTTTAAATTCTTGAGGCAGGGATCATCCCTTTCTCTAGTGCTCTCCTCTTCCTTTTCCTTCCCAAAACAGAACACTGTCAGAACATTAAAAAAAAAAATGTAAGAAGAAAGAATACAGTAGCAAATATTCCCTTTTCAAATAGAATCATTACCATAGCACAGTTATCCTTCAGCTACTAGCAGCTGCAAATGGAACGGGGAGATGTTAGTGTTCATTTCTACTGATCTCATTATACAAACCACTAAGAGGAGCAAGGGAATACATTTGGAGAGCTTTCATGTGGTTAAAGCGACAGGGGAAATTCGTACTTTGATATCCCCTTGTTCAGTGTATCTGCCTCACTTTGTGCCTGTCCCTCAAAAGGCAAGACTGTAAAAATATTAGAGGATTGTTGAAAGGGATTGGAAAAATGAAAAAAAAAAAAGGCTCTAATTAAAGGAACAAAAATATACTTGGAAAGTGTTTCTCAGTATTTTTAAGTTCAAAACCAGACCACCTATCCAAATCTCCTCATTAAAAGTCAGATTCAATTTTCATGCAGAGAGCTTGATACCAGGTTTCTACCTATCCAGACAAATACTTATTACTTTGATTTCTGTATTTCCTAAATGCCTAATGACCACTGATTGATACACGTGTTTGTGACCTGATGATCTTGGTAAGGAAGAGTCAGCATCCCCAGTTGTCAAAATGGTAATGAAAGGTCAGAGGTCAAAAAAACTTGTCCACAATTGTCTGCAATGCAAGTAAGGCACAGCTCAGCTTTTTTTTTCAAGTTTTCATTTGAACATCGTAGTCTCTGTGCTTTGCTGACTCACTTTCTACTGGGAGGACCAGAATATTACATAAAAATTGTAGAAAATCTAGAATACAAAGCAAAGTTGGCAGTAGTTGAACTTTTTTTTTTTTTCATTAGATGTGGCAGATAAAGCCATAGTAAGGCTTGAGAGAAAAAGGTATTGAATCTTGACAGAATCAACGTGGAGTTGAATTAAATAGGTGTCAAAAACCTCCTAATGTCTGTATATAGCATAGTATATAAAGATAAATGTAGCCCTCTATGTTTCGGGCTGCTGGAGAAATATATTTTCTTGGGTTTTTATTTTCTTTCTCCATTAAAAACTGTAATTTAAGTCTCTGCACAGCTGATTCTTGCTCTCTGGAGAATTCATCTGCATAGTCCTTACTTCTACAGTGTTTCCAACCTAGGGGGATATACTTGAATCTGACAGTAGAAAGAGATGCATGCATGGCCACTTTGATGGGAACTCCAAGTTATCATCATAAATAGCTATGTGGTTCCCTTAAGAATTTAATTAGTCAGTTCATTTGAATTATTCAGTTGGAAAAAGACAGTGCACTGGGTAGCTTTTAATCTAATTAGCCTATTAGGTAGTAGTAGAAGATGAACATCTCCAAAGAGAAGGTGAACATTTTTTTTCAGTCAGAAGGGATAGTAGTGTTTGAGGTAATGCACTTTGTTTCATAGTGCTCCTATACCCATTAGAACAGAGTAATCTTAATTTAAAAAAAAGCAAACCGACAACAAAAAAAACCAAGAACTGAACCCTATGGTTAAGCCATGCTTTGTGGAACTTAACCATATGTTGTGAGATTGAACGAAAAACTTTATAGAGGGAGGAACTGGCCTGTAAAGATGAGAATTATATGTATGTAGAAGAAAAATGCATATCCTGAATATAAATAAAAATCTGTTTATTTATGCACTGCTTGAAAAAATGTCCTCTAAATAAAGTACGGTTGGCAGCTATATCGTGATAAAAATAAGTACACCTGCTTGAAAATTTTGTAATGAATAGAGTAATGAGGCTATATTTTAATTTTACTGATTTATTGGGAATAGATGTAAAGATTTATTTCACAGAACAAATGCATTTAAGTAGGACTTTATATTACTGTTATGCGTCAGTGATAGTAACACTGGGACTTCAGTCTGCATTACTACAATGATTAATTAAAGGCCTTGTTCAGGATGACTGAACATCATTATTGTTTTTAAATAGGAAAGGCAGATAACCATTACTGATTACTCCACAATTCCCAGTCTCACTTGTTAAAGACTAAAGAATACTAAAGTAGGTTGTATAGTTTTCAAGAAGCTATAAACGGAGCCAAGAATAATATGATTAATATGCAACACAGACAAAGGTAGAGTGAAAGCTGGATTAGTTTAAAAATCGTAGTTACAAAAATGCTGCACTGCAAATAATATTGCCATTTTCATTAATAAGGTAAAAGAAATTCAGGTTGTAACTTTCATTTAAACAATTTTTTGTAATTATGCAAAAATTTTTAGAATTCATTCCTAGATGCTGCAGCATTACTTAAAGCACGTACACAAACAGAAGCTATCTCCTTTACCTTAGGAAAACATACAGAGAAATTCTGTAGTCTTGGGTAATTTAAATACTTGAATAAGAATACTGAAATACAAACCTGTCTGCTAATTAACTGACCATTATATACATTACATGCATTGTTTAAAAGAAAAATTATAGAGAAATGATGTTGGCTTGTCTGAAATCAGAAATTGCAGTCATAAGAAGTTTACACTAAAGCTTCCAGTGGGCAAAATAATTTCAAGGATTGATTTCTAGGGAGATAGGCAAACGGAGCTCCACTAATATTTTTTTATATGTATTAATCTTGCAGAGGACACTTTATTTTGCACGTCTGAGCGGTCAGCTTTGGCTTGCAGGTGAGAGAACGGAGTGGATTTCTTAGTTCAGTCAACTGTATAAGCAGGTGCAAATTGTGCTAGCCTTAGAGTACAGCAAAAAATATCTGTGCTAGACACAAAACTTTTAATCCTATGATGCCTCGAATGGGACTATAAACTCGGAAGTATTGTGTAAGCACCTGTGCAATTGCAGTGGTTAGAAATTAATCTTGCAGCATAGGTTTCAAACCTGTCAGGACAAGCCTGATAGATCTAACCATTAGAAAAGTTAGAAAGCTAGAAAAATTTTCATTCTTTGTTGTGAGGGGCTCCATACAAGGCTGCAGTGTTTTACTCAGAATCTTAGTCTCAAATACTTTACAGAAGAACGTATTTATCCCCTTCTTTCAGGGAATAAATACGGAGAAGTTAACAGTCTGAGCTTAATCAGAGCATCAGACACCATAAATATGATCAATTAGGAAGAATATTTGTAATCTTTTGTTCTTCTTTGGTAGTTTATTGATAATAGGCCTTAGAAAAACAATCGCATTGCTCAGGCTCATCCTCCCTAAGTGCTCTGGTTCAGTAATATAATTAAGTATATGACAAATGTCCTGCTTTATCCATCCACCTGAGTCCTGCATTATGTTCTTGCCCTACAAAGTCATGATTTCTTTCTGGCACAGAAATCTTAAATAGGATAGAGAGAGGTGGTATGGTTCTGTGTAACAGATTTTTTGGTTTTGCATTATGAAAAGGAATGGAAGGAATGTGTGTCCTTGTAATATAACAACAGGAAGAGCATAGCTCTCTTCTTCACAAGGAACAACCTTCCAGACAAATAACAAAAGCATGAGAGGTCAGAGTCATTTCTACTTATTATTGTGTTAATTTAGAAACATCTGTATGTCAGAAAAATGCTTTCTGAATGAATCCATTTAAAACATACGTGATCTGAAAAGATGAAATCTCTATTATGGGAAATGTGTGCAGCAATAACTAAAATTCTCAAATCATCTTTTAAACAAAGAAGTATTTGAAGAAAACTTTTTGGGCACATGTTAGAACAGAAAATAACTTTTGTGGTTTTCACTGGACCATCATACTCTTTTATCTGTCCTTCAGGAAACAATAAAGTGCAACTGAGCTGAAGCTACTTGCATAACAGTCTCTGTGTAATGTGACTCCAAAAATAACCCTGATATTTAAATGTTTAAAAGTAACATGTTTTTCTGACTTGTCTCCTAATTTAGAAGATCCACATTTCAATTCCACAGCTGCTCTCTCAAGACTTCTTTGCTAAGAACAGGTGGCTAATTTTTTATTGTACGTATGTCTGTGAGACTTTATGACAATTTATAGTATGGTTTTGATGTTTTATTAGAAAATTTGACAGTTATATGTAAGTAGGTTATTCAGTATCCAGTGAAGTCACTAATAGTCATGCAGCTTATTTTTCCAGGTATAGAATCAGGTTTGGTTTTTGGGACATTTCATTCCTAGGTGTTTTGTGTTAGATTACTTGAGCTAATTCTCTGCTATGATAAAGTTGTTTTTTCCAAGGTACCACTTCATTGCCACCATAGTAGAAATTTACAAAATTTTAATCCACAATTACGTTGTCTTTGCACACCACAAGTATATTGCTTTCCAACCAATGAAGGAGCTGCAGACTGAAGCATGAAGGACAATGTCCATTCTTTATGTATGCAAAACTGTTGTTGCCAATGGTATACAATAATTGGCAAAAATGTAATAGGTAGAACTACCTTACCAGCTACTTGAGTTTTGTGTACACTAAAGTATGCAGTCTTTCTCCCTTTTTTTTTTTTTGGTTCAGCATCATGGCTTCATGAATTAGATCATCTTTGATAATAAAAAATGAAATGGACAGCACAAAAGTGTCTTAATAAAAACAAGTCTGTCCACTTACTGTCTGTCCACTTACTTGAGTAGGCATTAGAAGATTCCCTCAAACTATCAGTTTGCAACACAAAATAAATGTAGTCTGATGTTCAGGGCATTGTATCATTTATCTCCAGCAGCATTAAAAAGAGATTTCCTGTTAGACTACAGGGTGTTGCCTGGCGCACACACACACAAAAACCCAAAAAGCTCTTTAAGGAAGTGGTTTGTGTTTCATTATTGTGAATTTCAATGTGAAAGAATGTATGAAAAATAAATCCATAAATTTAAGTTTAATTTCTTCGTTCCTTCCTCAAAACAGCATTTTTCAGTGTTTCTGTGCAGTGCTTTTGAGTTAAATACTTATTTTTGGATTAAGTGTTGCATTTCAGGTTGCCCCAAGGTGGTAGGGCTTTTTTGCTGGCTGTTTTCTCTCTATCTTCCATCCTCAAGTTCTGCTAGAAGTCAAGCAAACCACTCTTTATTTTGAGGCCTTGAGTACAGAGCTCAAACATCCATTATTTTCCCACCTGTAGTAATGTTGACTCTGGAAAGCTATGTTAGAGCTCTAGAAAATTAAGTGTTATTCCCCCAATAATGCACTGTGAACAACTTATTATTCTGTATTTACACTGCTGTAAATTAGAGAAAAAACAAGATTAAAATATTTCAGAACAATGGCCTGAAATGGTTTCAGTTCTGTCTTGAGGGTGACAAACTAAGGTATTTTCACGGAGTTCAGATTGTGCAGTTACCTTTTTTCAGTGTGAGAAAGGTTTGTGTGATACCACTACCATCTTCAGGCAAGTCACAGTATAACAGCTGAATTTCCATTTAAACAAAAGGCCAGATCGTAGTAAATGAGCCTGAGTATCATTCATTTCACCTTGTGCAGTCATTGTATTACGTTACAGTTAAAATTTGTATTCTGCCTGCTACTGAACCTACAAATGCTTGCACAATAATAGTAACTTCTTTAACACATGCACAATTATATAGTCTCAATATTCAGAAAAAAGTGGAATAATTTTCTTTTTCAAGTACTACCTGAATGCAGACAGACTGAGGGGACAGCACTGAAAATTTGTGGTCAGTACTCATGTCTTAATTTAAAATACCATAGTGTTTTTAATAATTGCCTTGTGAAGTGCTGAAACTCCTTGCTACAGAAGGTACAGAGCTAATTATTTATTTGGATTTTGATGTGACTCAAAATTGTGGAGAAGAAATCTGTTAGGAATTGTGATGCTGTGATGTAAAAGACCACATTTGGCTGAGAAAACTCCACAATGTAAATTGCTGAGTGAATTTTACAAGTCCCTTTTTTTTTTTTTTTTGTAGTCTTTCCTAAACAATGATTTGGAGCTATGATAAAACAATTAAACCAAATAGGCCTTTTACCTGAGCCAGCATAGGTGTTTGTATTTATGTGGGAGTGTTGACGATAACCAGATTTTTGGTGGTTTATGTGTTATTAGTAGAATAATTGGACAAAATATTAGTAGGCTTGTTCCTACACATGGGATAGGAAAGCTATCCTACATAATTTTCCTGAGAACACAGTAAGTTTAATTCAGTCAGTTGCAGAATCAACGCTGCAGAATTAACAGAAAAGAATCACAATAAAGTAATTCATATTAGAATAATTACATTAAAATACTGACATTTTTTTTCCTAGAATGAAATGAAAAATCATTCCAAGATAACGCAATCCATAGTTAAATGTCACAACCACAGGCATTCCACAGCGGTTGTCAGAACAGGCTCCCACGCTTCAAGCCATGCTATTGATGTTGTCTGCTTCCTGTCCTTTCCTTCGGTGAACTTCAGTTGCTGGATCTCCGTGTCTCCTTAGCCTTGCTCTGCCCTCCTCGGCACCTGTGCGTATCTGCAGCAGATCCATTGGACACACAGTACAGGATAGCGGCTGGCTCTGCGATACATTGTAGGAGCTTGGCACTCTTACAGTGCACTTCAGAAGGTTCTGGTTTTATTTCCAGTAACTGCACATCTAAGACTTCTCCCTCCTGTTTTTTAGTTTCAGTATTTTTTTTCTTATATTGAATTTTATTGGTTATACTTCATTACTTACTTAAGTGGATTTCTGTTTTTGTTTTCCTGCTTACTGTGAGGAAAGACGTTTTCCATGGGATTTATTTATTTAATACTGTATTGTCTCTTAACTAATTTTTTTCAAGTTTCACTAAAACCAGTGTTTAAATGCTGCTTCTCGCAATAGTCTGACCTTGCTCATCAACTTTTTTACTGTTAGATAACACAAGATACTTCTACTTACAACGTGTTTTTGAACTGGTCAGGGTTACTTCAAACTTTTGTCCTCTGCCCCTCCAATTCAACATTCAGTATTCATGTGTTGTGTGCTTTAGGACATTTGATACTTTGCCTATGTATATTAGAATGGAATATGGTAATTTTAAAATATTTTTTTGGAGATTACAGTAAGGGTAAGTAAAGTTGCACTTAAAATGCATTCTATCTTATACAGCTAAGGCAGTATTTTAATGAAGAATTATGGACGTGATGGGTGTTAGAGTTGTATAAAACTCCAGGAGATTTAGGGAAGCTTTTCAACAGTTGGATCTTGAAATTTTATTTTCCATTTCAGAAAGGGAAAACTCATTTAAGGCTTTCAGGGTTCAGTGATTTTTGAAATTAAGCCGCTATACAGAACTATCACAACACTTCTTATCCATGTGGAAGTCCAGGCAAGATGATCCAAGCTAGAATTGGGAGTTAACACTGTAGGTCTCACTTCTCAAGTTACTGATATGTGAATTATTATGTCAGAGAGAAACTGTAGCATAAATATGGAAATGCCTTTGTAAAAAGACTTGCCAGCCCTTCAAACTGTCCACTGTAGAGCAGGTTGTTTCCTGAAATCTTGATTTATTTTCCTGTGCATCTGAGAACGCTCACGTTCTGAAGCAATGTCATGCAGGCAGATGGGGAGTGCTTCTTAAAAGTTTTAAGGTGCCAGCTCTCTGTGCTGAGGCTTATGGAGGGCAGATTCTGATTCTACTTGCTTACCAACCTTTTTATTTGAGCTTAAGTGAGAAAGAGGAGAATGTTTGTTGTCTACATAATCCTTTCACTTTTGCTGGAATTTGCAGCTTGTGAATCTACCCTTCCTTGCTAACACTGCCTCTCCTTTAATAGGGATTTGATGCAAATAGGCTAGATCTCACCAGGAGATTGTGGATACATTCTTTGCAGTCGACTCAGTCCTAAGTGTAGGCAGACCTGTGTCTAAATGATCATACAAATTACATATGACAACTGGCAAGGAAGCTGCCAGCTACTACTAAGGTCTTTGACTCTCCTAAATGCTGCAGATAGTGAAAACAAGGAGTATGTAGTTTCATTTGATCTAGGCTGGACTTCCACAGGCTTTCATCCTGATACAGTCACTGTAATTCAAAATTCATTTCAAACTCAGAATGAATCTAACCTGTGCCAATCATGTCCAGAATACCAGCTATTGATATGAAAGTGCATGAGCAGCTTGAATATGCTATAATAGTTATGTTTCTGCTATCTGCTAATAACTGTATCTTGTACTACTTTCTGTGTAGAGAAAGACATGTCTGATGAAGTTGGGTTGCAGACTGTCCTCCTATTTGTTCAGGCAGCAACATGTATAGGTTGTGCCATTTCCTGTGCTGCTGGATTAGAGGAAAAGGCAATGGCAACTGTCGAATTGGAGTGACAGTAGAGCAGTTCTTTAACGATCAGCCGAGACTGACCACAGCTAGTGGGTAGACGACGGCTTTTTGACAAAATGTGGATGTCTCATGCTTTTGTGAGAACAAAATATCCTGCTACTGACGGAAAGTTTGTGGCAGGTGCAGCCTGCTCCACAGACAAAACAGACAGAGCACACACTGTGTGCTGAGCAGTTTGGGGCCTCGGCCATTCAGCTGCATGTCTCTGGGCTTAAGTGGTGCCTCGGGGTCTGGGCTTGTAGGGCCTCTTCTGTGTTTTGTCAGAGCTTTGTCCCCTTGACCGGTTAGAATGACCACAGTGCACCCTCAGCTGGGGCATAAATGGGGCCTGCCTGAGAGCCAGAGGGGCTGGTTCTTTGTAGAGCAGCAGGCCTGGCAGTCAGAGCCTCCCCTTGGATATGCCATCCAAGGATACTGCCATGGATTGAGTGAGCCTTGCCTGCCCTTTGGGTGATTGATATCTTTGGGTGATTGATATCCCACTCAGATGTGGGAGGTTTCCCCTTTATGAGCGAGTGTGTACTCATTTTGGTTCATCTTTCCTTGAGATCTAGGAATTCATTGTGTAGTAGTTAATTCCCCACAGAGATCTGAACCTGCATTTGGTTAGAAGGAGTGCTGGGCAACCGTGGTTGCAAGAAACCCCCATTTTGGATAGTGGCTGCTGTTTTGTGTCCCCATGACAGTTTCCCATCCATTTTTTAGAACCAACAAATTCAAACTCTTTAGAAATTTATTTATTTAGTTTAAAAACTAATAGTGACTGAAGATAATAGAAAAATATATCACGATTAGCAACTGTATAGGAAAGTGATCAATAAGTTGTAGACTTTCCCTGAGTATACTGAAAAAAAAAATGAAGTGCACAGTAATTTCTAGCACTACAGATTTTTGAGAAAGGCCCCTGTATTCTCCATGTGTTATGAATTACAAAAAAAAAAAATAGGTTAAGTCTTGCGTAAAGTTAACTAAGAAAGGCAAAAGGAAATGGAATAGGAGAGTTTTTATGGAGAAAACAGTACTGGGAGTGAATTCCGTACTACGTACACACTAAGGTTCAGAAACACTATTGTGTCTATAGCAACCACAGGAAGACTGGTCAGTCCTTTGCAAAGTAATTTTGTGTATTGAGTGATGAATAACAAAAGCAAAGAAAAACCACAGTGGTCTTTAAGATTAGACAAAATTGACAGAGGTGGGTGAATATTGATATCTTGACAATGCTAAATGTTTTTGCATTCAGAACACTTTACCTAAGATACTTTAAGGTGAAATGCACTGGCTGAAAATAATCTCTTCAGAGTAAAAATGTGAAGAAAGATTCAGACCCAAATACATGGTGTTACTTATGTAAGTAATACCATCATTTGTTTTAGGACATTGATGACAGTCTATTGATTTTAGATTATGTCATAGTTAAAGTAAAGCAGAGGTGCCTTGAAGCCAATACTGATTTTTGCTTTTCTGTTTTGATTGCATTTCTGTGGAGAGGAGAGATAATGGATAAATTTGCAGGTTTATTTTAATATACATTTTTTACTGGTAAAATATTAAAGATGAATATATTCTATTCATAGTCCAAATTCAGTTCTTAAGTCACACTGCAGCACTGCAATTAAATAGAGAGGAGTGCCAGGCAATTTGCTCTGAAAAAATGTTCCCAAGCATGCATATGAATACAGCAGAACTGTACAATTCTAGGGCTGTACAGTGATCTGAACCTGTATAAATATTATAAACAGTAAGAAAAGCCTGTCCTTTGCTTTAGGTCAGTAGAAGTGAGCACCCGGCTCTGACCGGGCTTCAAAGCTTGTGGGAAATATGTGGATGGCAGTCGGAATAGCTATACACCAACGTCTGTCATAATTTATTTGCCAGCAGCATTTCATATTGCCCTGGATCAGTAAGACAGGAGAGGACAAATTACAAGTCTAGGTGATGTTCTGGTTTAAACATGGCTATAAATATGTCCCTTTACCATGGATTTACAGAAGGACTGTCTTTGGTCTCATAAAAAGGCTTAATTTCAGCATTAAGCCTTCTTAGATGGAAATGTGCAAACAAATATAGGAGGGACTGACACAAACCAGGAATTTTTCTTTGCCACTGTACATTTAAATTATCAAAAGCACCCTAATTCTGGAGAATGTTTTCTCATTCACCAAGATGTGTTTCTTTCCTGTGGGAACAGGCAGTAACTTGATTCATGGCCTCCCTAACTGCCTTCAGTGTTTCACAGTTGTCTCTGGGACTCCCAGACTTAAGCTTTGGCTAAATGTTCTGAAAAAAACCAGATTATCACTCCTGTAAAGAGTCAGTTGTAGAATTCAGTATAATTATCAAATCTACTTTCGTCATAAATGCTGGTTTGAAGGATAATAGTTGGAGTTTAAATTAGCAGTTCTGTTGCTGAGTATCTTTTTTATGGTAGGTTTGTCTTACAGCTGATATAAAGTCTGATGTTAATCTCTTTGAAGTCACTTGAGTTTTCTGTTGATGTCAGGAGTCTTCGGTCCAAGTCTTTAGCATCAATCTCACTTGCACTCATTTGTGTAAAGACATAATAAATCTGTGTTAATGGGTAAGTGGAAGAACAGATTTTGTCATAAATGCATGGTTTTTGTATTAATATATTTTCCCATGACTTTACATGTCTTTGTATTAATCTAAATCTTCCTTAACACTGCTTCAAATCTAGTCAGCAGGAGCTGCAATAATATCTAAACACAGTGAAAACGCAGTCATGTGTTATGGTCATTTTAGTTACATGTCAGTTGTGGCACTTGAACATGAAGGTATCTTAGTGAAAAACAATTCAAAATTATTCAAACAAATATTCAACCAAATATTCTGTGGAAATATTATGAAAGCTCTGATTATTCTACCAATGTAATGTTTGTTTAATCAAGATGTTGCAAAGATGCTTTGGTAAAGCCTGATAAATTACAGTGAAATCCAATGTGGCAGCAGATGTAAATGATAGCTACCTGACTATTCAAATCCTGTTCTAAGAGATGTGTATACAGAAAAGGGGTAGACTTGAGTACTTTTTTAAAGTCACTAAAACTGTCATTTAATGCAAATGAAATATACAGAGTTGCCAAATGTGAAAGTAAATAATTTTATGAATATACATTTTTAATCATGAGAAGAAACTGTCTAGACGAAAATTCATTGTGATGACTATTATGATGATACGGAGAACAGAAGTGATGACGCTTGCTATAAATGCTCCCTAAATATGCACAGAATTATTTCCTGTTATATATGTGAATGCCTTTGAAGAAATGCTGAAATTCAAAGTTTCAGTGTCATATGCCAGAGTAGTGACTTTTTTTTTTTCAGTATTTTAAAATGCATACTTGCATTTGAACTTTAATTCATTATGTGAATTTTTCAGAGTTTCAGATACAGACATTCTGCTTTCTTTGCAGACTGTGTAATATAGCTATATGATAATTATTGCTCTTGCTCTGC
The DNA here is from genome assembly GCA_013396935.1 of Baryphthengus martii. NCBI lineage: Eukaryota > Metazoa > Chordata > Aves > Coraciiformes > Momotidae > Baryphthengus > Baryphthengus martii. Next base: position 459,644 of record VWZK01005925.1, read on the forward strand.
TTCTTCTAATAATGCTATGCTGTTGCACTTCTGCAAAGTAAACTTATGGTAAGTGGAGACTTATCAGAAGATTTTAGAAAAATACTTTTGTTAAGTAGCTCAGGATTGTGTCAATCACACAACTTTCCAGGGCTGCCTTTCTGGTATGAAGTGTATATTCCTTTCATTATCCACCAACATTCTACCTGTTCTTGCATAAGAGAAAGAATGGATTTTTGAAGGGAGGTTGAAAATGGAAGATGAAGCTAAAACCTGTAAATGATACTAGTTTTGGTATGAGCTTGGAAAGAAAGCATCAACACAGAGTTGGGAAACTCTCTGGTTTCTCCAAAAAATTAAGGTACTAGCAATTTTAGCCTTCTGCAAAGGGAAGGAGGAAAGGAGGCAACTAAGGAACTTTCTTAATTTTTATATCCCAAAGGATAAATACTTTAAACCTAGTGGTACCATCCCCTGTTCCAACACCTAAAGCACCAATATATCTCTCTCAGCGATCATATTATTTCTACTGCTAGAGAAACATGCTGGCTGGAATTTGGTTTTATACACTTGAAGTGCCTCTAAGTGCTTCACAAGAGATGAGTTATACGCTTTAAGTGTGGTCAGCCATGATGTGTTCTGTAGTAATTCACGCCAGCTCTGAGACTTTAGAAACTATTATTTTATATTCTTCATAAGTATGGAGAAACAAAGAGCAGCAAAGAGAAACAGCTCCTTGACCCCAGAAACTGTGCCATATGTTCCCTCACTGAAGGGGCTGGTGGTAACCTGGGTGGTAACAAGGAGGGGAGAGGTGTCTGGAGTGAAGCTGAGCCTGGGAAAAGGGGAGAATAGGGGTTTTAAATATTTGTCTCTTTCGTTTCCAAATAGCACAGTCAGTAATTATTTATTCTAATTGGCAATAAGAGAAGTTAAATTCCACAAGTTGAGTTTGATGTGCTTGTAGTACTGTTTGATGAATTATTTCCTTGGCTTTATTTTGATCCATGAGTTTTCTCACTCTTCTTCTTCCTGTTTTCTCACTCATCCCACTGCAAGGATGGAGGGTAGCTAAAATATCTTACTGACTCAAGTTCCTGCTCCATTCCATCTTTACTGACACCAAATCTATCTTACCCTTTTTGATATTTTAACTCTTTCCAATCTAAATTAAATATATTATCCTAATTTTTTTTTTTCAATTGTGGAATGAGGCTTTCTTTGGTTTTTTTAAAGCTGCCTTATGTAGAGGGGAAATTGAGGCCACTGCCTTCTGCCATTTGTCTATACTGTCAGCCTGTTGAGAAGCAGCACAGGAGCTCATGATTCCCATTTCTGAGCACATAGGCCTAAGGAAAGGAACTCTGACTCTCTTCTCAGTGGTTCATTTATTCTGCTACAATTCAGTTTATTCCACTCAAAAATATAGGAGAAATTTTTATTCAGCTGTAGCCCAGGATAAGTCTCCAGTCTGTTTCAGATCGGCGGACAGTATTACTATGTAAAATTGTTGAAGAAGAAGTAGAAAAAAATCAATGGAGCAGCAATAGACTAAGGAGACTGAAATGCCAGTTGCTTTTTTTCCTTCCAGTTTATCCATGGCTGATTGTTAACATTACAGGAGTATGTAGGTACCTGATGGGAGATAGTAAAGAAGATGGAGCCAAACTCTTCTCAGTGGTATGTCTTGAGAGGAGAAGAGGGAATTTCAAGAACTTGAAATGCAGGAAATTGCAGGTTGTACAAAGAGATTTGGGGTTCTCCATGCTCGAAGATACTGAAAACTGGACTTGGATACAGCTGTGAGCAACCTGCTATAGCTGACCCTGTTTTGGGCAGGGGAGGTAGGGATGTAGGTGTTAATTAGACTGTCTCCAGAGGTCCCTTCCAGATTTATTCAGTCTGTGATTGTATTGACACTTCCAATAGGTACTTTCCTACCAATGAATAGCAGAACAGAAATAAAAGAAGTAAATGTAATACCTACGATTAATGCAGGGCAATGCCACTAATGTCCATGAAAAACCATCTGAAACTGTCTGAAATGATGGCCTTTGAAAATAAATTGCACTCAAATGACCCAGCTGCAGACAATTTTAGTAAAAGCATTGCTGAGCTGATACGTGGGTTGATGATGTTTCCATTGGCTATGGTTTGCAAACCTCCTATTAATTCCTCAACTGAAGCTGCATAGTCATTCATCTTTAGAAAAGCTATCCCAAAGATTTATGGAAGCATAATATGAAAATAAGACTAATGTATTATCTGAAAAGGGCATTAATGTTCATGCTACTCACAGCATAAATCAGAGGTCAAATGGTCATTCACATCAGAATGGGTAAGGCTCCCTGTAGTACTCCCTATAAATTCATGCCCACTTGCGTGCAATTTTCGTTACATGTGTTAAGAAATGAGCCAAAGTACATTGTGGCCTGAACCTAAGAGTATTATCACAAATAACACTGCACGGGAAGATTGGAACAGAGGAAGGCAAATATACTGAAGAGAATACCTACTGTCTTCCTGTGGGTGTGATGATTTGGAATTAAATGTTTTTCTTGCACACAACAGAGTTTTGTTGAGAGGTAAGAGATGCTTTTTGTTCTGAGATGGCAGAGCAGAAAGAGTTTTTATATAGTGGATACTAAGAATGCTTTGCATTCCTTTGGAGCAACTGAAATAGAGAACACATCTGATGAGTACCATAGTTGGAGTAATGGGATTAAGCACTTCAAATCCCAGTTAGGTGAATCACAAGAAATTTCTGAAGCGGAGTTCATTCCGGGTCCGCTGTACATTAAGCAGTTGAAATTATGCTGGTTTTGTCTTTCATAGAATGACAAGAATGAAAATACTTTAAGAATGTATTTTCCAGAGATGAAAAACTGCCTTCCAATTTCACGTCTGTTTTCCTTTGAAGATTTTGAGGGATTTTTATATTTTGTGAGTGCACCAAAGGAAGACTTTTTCCAGCATTACAGAAATCCAGCCAACTCTAAGATGAAATGCCACCTAATGAGGTGAACTAGAACAGAGATCAGCAAAGCTACCAAATTATTGTTGATAGGAGTGTTAAGAGTATCATTAATAAATGGTAGGTGTGAAATGGCACTTAATAATAGATATCTCAGTTGGACTAAGAGCCAAGAGATCACAGAAGGTGAGACACTTACTGAACATGCTTCAGTTTTCATATTTTGAATGGTGAGAAAAAAAAAAGCCTTTATAAGGAATCTTTTAGATTCGAGACATCCAGGGGAAGAAGTGTCAAATTAGCATAAACTCTGCACAGTGTGATTCTAGCCCTGTACCAGGGGCAATACCTTTACATAAAAAGTGCTGCGGGTACTTTAATGACTGCAAATAGCAGTCTGTCCCATAGCTGGTTTGGAAATCACCTCTCTTGACGACAGCTTGACAAGCAAGTTTTCACGCCCCTTTTAATTAAACTAAGGTATTATTTTGCTCCTTGGAAAAATCTTTAGCTGGGTGAATGCACATTAGTTAGTTCTATTTCCAGAAATTTCCTTGAAGATCTCATCGAAATGTTCTAGAAGCTTCCAACTGACTTTGTTCATTAGATATGAAAATCCAGAGCTGTCCTAGCTTCGGGAGATTTTTGATCTATACCTGGCCAATTGAATCTAGTTGGTTATTCTTTTGTATGCCACATATAGGTGTCCAGATGCCTTTGCCATTTCTGTGGATTACCCAAGAGATCGTTTTTGAACAGCCTTGAAAAGATTAAAACTGTAACAAAGGACTATGACTCTCTTGCAAGTTGTCATGAATCTGTAATTTTACATAGTAAAATTTTTCATTCTGTATTCTTCAAGTGTGATTCTAAAACTGACCTGAAATTATAATAATTTCCCCCCAAAAAAGGTTAAACCCCTTTATTTTGCATTATGTGGAAAGAATTTTTAAAAATATTGCTCAGTCACTAGCCTTAATAAGGAAACCAAGTCTTTCTGTATCAAGGTCTCAGTACATTTCTTATATCTTTAGAAGCAGTGGAAATATAAAGAGCTTTCTTAGAAAGCCTTTTCTCTGACAAGCTTTTAAATGAGGAAAATTCCTGGTGTTTTATGATTGGCAGGGATCATTCAGTAAGAACCACTCATAGAATGTAGCAAAAAAAACCCCAGGTTTTTTTACATTACACATGATAGCCGGTATCATGTTCTCTTAAAATAATGCAAAAAGCCCTCAGCAGCATTTCTTGTCCTCAGGGAACATTTCCTTTTAACAGCAAAGGTTGATATGTGTATCTTCCAGTAGTTGCATCATATGTGATTTGGTGTATTTCAAAATAATATTTTCTACAATATTGCACAGTGAACAATCACTGTATTTATCTTTGCATGTGTTTACCCTGCTGCATTACCACCTTGAGGTCATCAGAATGATTTCTAGTCTTCCTTAAGATGTTCAATGTTAGCTAAGCTACCCTGTGGCACACCAACAGGTTCCGATACGGGCAGCCCTGTTTCAAGCATTGCCTGGGGATATTAAGTCAAGAATGGGCAGGAAGATAGATGTTTGGCAGAAGTGACAAATTCAGTTTCCAGGAGAAAGCTGCTGACTGCATTGTTCCAAATAGAGCTGCTTATCTGCCATTCCAGATGTTGTAATGATGACAGCTGTTCAGAGGGACCTTGAAGAGGTGAGGGAGTGAATGAATTTACTGGAGAATCCAGAGAATCCAACTTGTTTGTAAGTCTAAGAACAAATCAGCTCTCACTATGATTCATGCTTATATCCTGCAGTTCATATTCTGAGAAATTTTGTTGCACAGACTTTCAAGCAGCAAAAACATTCGCATTAATAAAAATTCATAATTACTACATGTTTTCAAACCTAGAAAATTATAACTACATGTGAGCAGAATAAAGCATAGATGTTCTAAAAAGGAAAACTTCCTTTTGTGTGAAAAGTCCTCATGTCTATGTGAGCTTCTTGAGGCAGACGTGGTGTTCAAACTCTGGAGCATAACGTGCAGCATTTGTTTGGAGTGCTTAAACCATCCTGTAAAATATGTTGCACTCTTATTCTTGCATAACTTGGTAGCAACTCATCTTTCTCTTACGTGGATGCCATGTCCCCTCAGTCAATCTTTGTGATGTGGTATTTTTCTTAGGTACTGGGCACCATGCTCAATACTTAACTAAAACCAAAATATTTTCATTTTCAGTTACTTTTTTTATGACCATCAAAACAACAGCAATGAATGCAAGAAGACAAAAATTTATTTGCCTCTACTTATTCAAAAAGATAGGAGCTGAAATTATTCTGACCAGAATATTGTTGGATTCATGTTCTGCTTGCAGAAGATGAGAGTATTGAGGGGAGAGAAGAAGAAATAGAGAGATACAAAAGCAGGTTAAGCCATAGAATCAAAAAGAACTGAATTAAAAGCAGACAGCAAGAATAAAGTATAGCTTCAATGCCAGGATGCAATCCAGTAAATCAGAAGTTTCAGATTGTATGATTATAATTTCTTGAGTGATTATTGAAATTTAGACTGTTTCTAAAAGCTTCTCATGTGATTGAAGACATAACCTAAATACTTCAGTTTGCACAAGGACTGATAAAAAATACTCGTTTTTTTTATTAATTTTGTTCTGTATTTTTCTTAACTAGTTTTATTTTCGTTTCTATACCTATCTACTTCTGCATATGAAATCTTGGTGATAGTGAAAAAATTGCTGTCTTTTTAGTGAGTGAAGTGTAGCCACAAAATGGTGAAACAGATCAAGGCCATAAAACAGAACAATCCGGCCAATATCAACAAGTTTTCCAAAGAATTTCTGTTAAGGTCTCAAGCGTATCGAAAAATGTAAGATGCATTTGTTCAGGATCCAAAATGCATATTTGTCTCTCGTTGAGTGTATT
>VWZK01005926.1:9070-25039 GCA_013396935.1 Baryphthengus martii
AAAAAAAAAAAAGGCAGGGGGGAGCAAGCATAAGCCTCAAAATAGTTCTGCCTGAGAGAACAGAAACATTAGGATTTTTTTTTCCCCTGAAGCAGTACTTTTATTTGTTCTCTATAATTGAAACATATATTCCATTGAATAAGTGTAAGGCTGGGAAGACAGATAAAAGTAAAAAAAAAAACAACCCACAGTTAAAATGGTAGGTTACAAAGGTTACAATTTTCTTTTTTTTTTTTTGAATCGAGAGAAATTCTGAAAGTTCAGAAAGAAATTAAGTCAGAATGAAGTTGTAATTACTGAAAAGCTTACTCCAAAATTTGTCTGAAAATAGACACGCCTACATCTACTTAAGAAGAGAGAGAAAAATACTGAAGCAATAATTAGTTTTGAGACTTTCTACTGAGAATCAGGTAGTCTTGTGTCTCCTAAAATCCAGTTCGAAAGGTCCCCAGACTCTCACCAGAAAATTCAATGAAATTGGCCCAATATGCAAAACGTGAGTAAAATTATTTTCCTTTGATGGTAGAAAAAAACTTTGTTCTTTAAAATGTACAAGCACTTTTAGTCCAAATTAAAGATTAATTCCCTCTTCAATTCTTGTGACCACTGGCATCTGCTATTCTAACAAAAAGCACCTGAAATAAAAATTAAAAGTGTCAGAATATTTCAAACAATTCTGTTAATAATGCAATCAGAACTCCACTAAGACCAGCAAAAATGCCAAATATTAATTCAGAATTCTTATCCTCAGATCACAGTAGGTATTTCTTGGAGAACATCAGTTCCTCTTCCATAACTGAACCTTCTCTTGATAACAGTGACAGTCTTCTCAGGACAAGAATATGAAACATGCTTCAGAAGGATTGTGCAGCAAATTCATTTGCTGATGTTGCCTTTATTTCCCTTTCATATAGCTTATCATAAATTTAAACAAAAAAAAAGAAAAAGAGACTAATTATACACCCTGGAACTACAAAAATTATATACTCTTGAAAAGAAAAGTGAGTATTATACAACATACAAGTTGGAATTAACAGCAGACGTGTACTACATAGCCTGAATATACTTCATTAAGTAGCTTCCTTCTTAGGAAGCTTTTCCAAGAAAATAATGAGTGCTACTTCAAAATCAGGACATCATCTCCATATAGCAGTTGAGAATTGATCATTTGTGAAGTTATTTCTAGCTGGTTTCATTGTTCTTAAACAAATTATCTGCTGCTGGAGAGCAAATATCCAAATTATACTGTGTTTACATTTCAGATATATGTTCACTAAAGCCCACAGTAGAAGTCTGGTGTAAGCTTTCTGCCAGCCTTCGCTTTCTGCTGCGCATAGGTTCATCTGAAGGCAGCACCGTTCCTGATCCCTTCTAAATGACTCTTCTCATAATCTTGTGTAGACTTCAAAGCCCTCTCCCCTTCGCATTCGTAGCCTTCCTGAAGGATGCAGCCCAACAGGTGATATATTTCAATGGGCCTTCCGAGATACTGTGGCATTGCTAGAATAACAGAACTGACAGGCAGGGCAAGTCCATTGTGAGCAGCACAATATGGCTTCACAGTGGATGACGAATTCTCTTCAATGAAAGTACTGTAAAGTTAACAGAGGCAAGAAAAATGTGATTAGGTGACAGATTTCTTCGTACAGGTACTTGATTTCACAGCAGTTGGTCTCAGAGGTGCCGAGTAAAACTACACTTGAAATAATATAATCCCTAAAGATCCACACTGAACTGCTAGGCAGAATGTCTTGAAAGAACAGAAATCCCAGCCCTGTTAAATTTGTTTCTCATACACAGAGAGAACATTCTTGGAGCTTAAATCTTTATTATCTTGACAGGATGTGTGACAAAGGGAGGTATTTGTTAAACCAGTGACATAGTGTAAGATCGCAGCTCAGATTTATGCTTTTGTCTAACCACCAGTCAGGACTGAAGCCACTCTTTCCTCACTTGGTTATATAAGACTTTCATACTGGGTTTTGCAACTTATTATTGGACTCTGTCTTTGCACTATTTCCATCTAAGTATAATATAATCCTGTTCATTAGAGTAATAAGGACACTTCAAATGAAGAGCTCTCAAGGCCATTATCAAACAGAGGGGACAAAATAAAGGCATTGCTAGGAAAATGAGAGACTGTTTCAGTAGACCCGAAGCTACTTCAGAACAAGTTTCTTGGCAGACTGATAAATCAGTGCCATTTTACAGAACTAATCTGATTCTATTAAAAGCATGAAGGTTTCCTCTGTTATACAACCTCCTTGGAGTTCAGTGGGGCAGAATATTGGTAAGATATAAGAGCAGATATGCAGGAAAGATACCACCATACAGAGCCAGAGAAGCTGAGGAGTTGCACAAAGTGACTCAAAGGAGTTACACAGACTTTTGACTATAATACTGCACAAGTTCAGCTAGTGCAGGAAACACAATGCTCTGATTTTATCTAACAGGATGGCAGTTTTGAGAAAGCGTAAATCTAGAATTCAGAAGTTCCTATTTCTACTTGTATCTCTGTCTCTTCATAGAGTATATTTGATCTCTGCATTTCTGGTATCCTGAAGGGGAAAAGACATTTTATGTATCTCTGGAAAGTAGTTTAAAATGAGCGGACTGAAAACACAACTAGTCTTCAGTTTGAAAAGAACAGAGCTTTAAATGATGTTTGAGGACATTTTATCATAGAACTGTCAGGGTTGGAAAGGACCTTAAAGATCATCGAGTTCCAACCCCCCTGCTATTGGCAGGCACACCTACCACTAAGAGCCCCACTGAACCCAGCCTTAAAAACTTACAGGGATGGGGCTTCCACCACCTCTCTCCCCAACCTGTGCCAGGGTCTCACCACCCTCATGGGGAAGAACTTCTTCCTCATGTCCATCTAAATCTCCTCTCCTCTAGTTTGGATCCATTCCCCCTTGTCCTATCTCTACCTGACATGCTCAAAAGTCCCTCTCCAGCTTTCTTGTAGGCCCCCTTCAGATACTGGAAGGCCACAAGAAGGTCTCCTCGCAGCCTTCTCTTCTTCAGAATGAACCACCACAACTCTCTCAACCTGTCTTCATAGGAGAGGTGCTCCAGCCCTCTGATCATCCCCGTGGCCCTTCCCTGAACATGTTCCAGCATGTCCAGATCTTTCTTGTAATAGGGGCTCCAGAACTGGACGCAGTGCTCCAGGTGGGGTCTCATGAGAATGCAGTAGAGGGGGAGAATCACCTCCCTCGACCTGCTGGCCACACTTCTCTTGATGCAGCCCAGGATAGGCTTGGCTTTCTGGGCTGCAAGTGTGCACTGATGGCTCATGTTGAGCTTCTTGTCCACCAGCATATTTTGGAGACTGGCGTGATCCAATATGGGGTTAAGATTGTGAAGTAATTTGGCAGAAGTTAAGACCCCTTGCTTTCCAGCTTGTCCTCAGATGTTAGAGGGGCTGAGGGCATCTGAGTTTAACTCCTGAGTGATGTTCAGTTGAATCTTTTATCATGACAAGGTTCAATATGACCCTAGAGGACAAGATTAAGATGCAAATGAGGTCAAATATTGTTTGTCCAAAACTACTATATTATTATAAAATGTGAAAAAGTAAAAGAAAGTAGCGATAGGACAGAATAGAATAAGAAAAAGGCAGAAATCAAGCAAGGATTCAGGGGAGTTTAGCAGAGATAACAGTCACCACTATGGATCCAGCGACATCTCATTGTTCTCATTTTTCAGTGGAGAGAGCTGCATTTAATCTTTGTTTTCTGAGTCCTTATATAGAATCGCTCGCAAACCATTTTACAGGGTTTTTTTTGCGTCCTAAGCGATCTTTGAGACAAAATGCTGTAGTGTTCGAAATGTAACAATATTCAGTTTTTTCTCATCCGCTGTCTTCCCCAGGTGCACAGAGCAGGTATCGGCCTGTAAGGGGGTGCGAGGCCTTCCGAGCTGAGCAGGCCCTATCATCCCTCACTCCCGTCCTTGAGAACAAAGCTGACTTCTTGAAAGTTTTGCTGTTTCACATCCCCATGTGAATCTGTTCGGGGCGGGGGGAGGAATTTATGGCAGGGGTTGTTTAGCCTTCCATCTGGCCTCTCACAGAGACATATAAGTCTTGTGCAGCTCCATTTATTTTTTCTTATATGTACACCTATGAAAAAAATGTTATGCATCCTGAACTAGCTATGTCCTGTGTTAGCTGGTTAAAAATTCTCTTCAGAAATAGAAACAGAAATCATCTGAACTAATTAATTAGTTTTATGTGTGCTAAATTCCTTTTAATCTCTTCAAAGGGAATCTAGATTATCCTGAACACTTCAGAAAAAGTCTTCAGCTGACAAAAATCATAACTGCAGTGAATGGAAGAGTCCCTATCTACTGAGATATGCTTATGCTTTTTATTGTTATCTTCTGGACAACCTATTTAGAGACTGGGGCAGCAGGCCAACAGTTTCTTATTTTGGGATATATTCCTCAGCCTTTCACTCATTAATGTATTAAGCTATCACATAAAGATACAATACAGTGAAAAAGTGAAAAACAGAGGGTACTTCAAATTGCAGAGCATACTATCACTAAGAAAAAAAAGGACACCAATTGCACTATTGCAATATTCCATTCTTCTGTAAGGATTCAATGTTTCAACCCAAGTAGTTCTGCAGAGAAGCTGATTTAACTTTAATGATAGGAGACTGTATTTTTAAAGAAGTCTCAAGTTTTTAAAGAGTGCACAACATTTGACAAAAAAAAATGGAAATAAATGTTAGGTGGAGAAATCTTAGCTGGTCTTTCAGAAACTGCATCATTAACTAACACTATTTAGAGCGTAAAGTAAAAGTCTATGCTTGCAGAAACTTCTCTGCAAATACTCTCTGGTTTCCCTGACAGGGTTTCATAGAGGAGTAGGTGGCGTAAGAGCAGTTTTGTCAATTTAAATGCATTAGCGATGTCCTTTCCTGGCAGCTTTCCACTGTGCATTTTATCCTGCAGGGGAATCTGATCAGAAGCATCAACAAACTGGCATTCCTGATAATCATGCTCAGACTGAAAAGCTTATTTATTTATTTTTTTTTGAATGAGAATGATTACAATCAATACAGATTCTGCCTTGAAAGTGCAATGACGTAGCAATAGCAGAGTATCTACTTGCACCCACACTGCCTTGCAGGATCCTTCCTTAAAAGACAACACACTCTTTGCAAGGTGTACGTGACATTTCTAAACAACATACGCTGAGAAGCTGGGGGGGTTTAGATTAACATTTGTTAGTTGCTCCTTACTCATCCTCTCCTCCACAGAGTGAGAAATAATCAAGAAGACATATGACGAACCAGACAGGAAGCAACTGCCAAAATGTTTCAGTGTGGATCTAACCGACTGTTCAGAAAGTAGAAAATCCTTTATACATTTCTCATGTAGAAAAACTAGTGCATGCAGATTAGAGTGCCCCAGTTTCTTTGCAGAGAAGCTCTCTTCAACCACCTTTCTTCTTTTATTTTTTTTTCAAAATTAGATACTGCTTTTCTCACTAGCAAAAAAACCTAAATTCAAACAAGATTTTAAAAGGATTTAGTTCAGCAGCTAAATATAAGGATACTATACTTGCCTGATACTACAAAGTTATGTACTCCTCCTTTACTCTGAACTGTGACTGCTCCCACTCTGTAACACAGGGAGCACAAACCACAGCCATACAATCTAACCAAAATCTGACCTGGCTTAATCATCCCTTGATAACCAATTACAGTGCTCAACGCTGTAAAATTAGCAATGCCAAAAAGTAATCCATTGAGGGATAAATTCTGAGTTTCCCTTTAAAATCTCATTCTGTTTATTCATTCCGATCAAATGCTGTCCAGCATGAGGCAGCGAAGAGGCTAGTAGTGGAGAGAGAGACACAGAGAAAAAGCAGGATAAGTAAAAAAATGCAAGAAGGTGATACACAAAGATGACTGAAATTTTACATTTCTCTATAACACAACATAAACTATTATCTAAATGGAGAAAGATCTCTATACTTTGCAGCATGTACGTTTGAAGATGCATCCAGCAGGATATTCTTGTTCTGCTGGTTTTGCACCTTATATAAAACCACCTACATAAAGGAAGACAGTTTCAAGTTGCAGCAAGGGCGGGCTGTTTTGTAAGGGGGGGTGAGGCCAGCGATCAGAGTCATAGCAAGGCGGGCAGGGTTGTGCCCTCAGTAACACAGGTGTGGTCCCGCAGGACCCAAGCAAGGCGTACAGGGCAGGTCCAGCGATGGTTCCCAGGTTTTGCCAACTGCCCAGACTGTCAGGAACATCTGTAGTGAGGGGGCAGGTCTGGGTCAGAATCAGAATCAGGGAGTACAAGTCTGGGCAGAGGCACTCCTGCAACATAGCTCCGGCAGAGACCAAGAGCAGGAATCGGAGCTTAAATGCAGACCCTGTTGAAGAGGCAAGTACCTGCTGAGGATCCACAAGGCTGCTGAGCTGCACCATATCAAAGGTGGGCCAAATATACAGGAGAGGGCTTGTGCTCTCAACGTGACAGTCAATAGCATTTTGTAGGTCAAGACAGAGTTAGACTCACAAGGGATAAGATGAATTCCTATTTTTGTTATCAACCTACAGTGTAATTCTCAAGCAAGTCTCTCTCCTATTTTGTTCCTTCTCCCTCTCCATGCCTGTTCAAGAACACCCTTGGTCACACAGGCCTCCTCTGCGTGACTCAATCCCAATGCAGCCAGGGGCTGTACCAGAAGCAATAGTGATACCATTCCCCTCCCAGCAGTAAGTCTCGAGTCAGGAAGGGTTCACATTCAAGAGCATAACTTAAATAAAAAAAAGATGCAATTCCACCATATGTTCGGAAGAATCCTTATGAATTTAATTGCTCCAAAATGAACTCCATGCATCTGAAAGATCCTAATCTCCAGAGAACAAAGATCATGACCAGTTTTAAAGAAGGATTCCTCCTTATCAAAGTACAAAGACAAGGTTAGGTCTGTTTTACACACTGTTTTTATTCTTAAGGACACCACAATAAATAAAAAGAAACATAAAATAAAGATCTGTTTCTGTACTGAAAATGAACAGAAAGAAATTCTATCTACAAGCTAAATTTTCCAGAAAACAGCTGGCACCAAATGCAGAAATTAAAATGAAACTCCTCTGTAACTATAATGATACTAACAAAATGTTCTAGAATTGATTAATATTGAACATGGTAAAATTCCCAAGATTCAGTTCACACAAAGAGCAAACTCTTCTCAACAGAACTGCTAAAGTGTTTTAGGAAAGGATTTTGCAAAGAATGAACACTGCCTGTCTCTCTCCAAGTATTCAGCTTTTAGCATTTTTCCATCTATTTTAAAAGTCAGCAATCATTTGGGAGAATGTTGTATTGATGAAATGTACAAAACCAGATAGTTCTGCATTAGACTTCCTGATGGAAAAGGAAAATGATAAAGAAAGAGTCTCAAGAGGACAAGGTCACAGATGTGAAGAAGTGATCCCGATGGATTCAGATGAAGTAGTTTTGGCACTTAAAATATTGGTTTAGAGCTAGAAATACAGATTTTAAAGCAAAGATAGAACTTTGTGATGCAAGAATGTCATGCAGTTGATACATCATAATTCAGTTCATATATTAAAGTGAATTAAAAAAGGCCTTAGTTTCTGAGTTTGTTCTAAAGTTGCTGTCAATCAGCAACTTTATTTTCATATAGATAACTAAAGACACTGAGTCAATGTGAAACACAGAAAATGCTGCTTCTAAATGACTTGTTACCCTAAGTATTCTTATACCATTTCAGTCTAACAAGACAGAGCTAGGCAAGACTGACTTTGATTGTGGATTTCAAAGACATCAGCATTTACTGACTTTGAAACAATCTGCTTAGGGAATCTCAGCTACACACTGAGTGGGGGTCAGCACTGTCAAAGTTGCAAAAGTTTTAACTTATACCCGTCTTTTTTACATCATTAAAAAAACCAGAACACTGGAAAAACATTTGTTTAACTTTACCACAGATTATCACAAAAATAAGTTACCATTATTGCTGTTATCTTTCCTATCTTTTCTATCCAGTGATGTGGTTCCCATTAGCCAGAAGACAAAGTATTTCTTGCAGTCGTTCACCTCTCCATTCATTTTTGAAACAGAACTGTGTTGCCAGATCCCAAGGGACCACAAATGGGCCTGGAGGAACTAAGCTTGGGGTGTGCATGTGAAAAGCCACGTGGTACTTCTAAAACGTCACCGAGGATCCACTCACCTTTAATCTCACTGTTCCACCAAATGTTGGTGCAACAGAGCGAATCACGCAGCAGGTATTGTGTGCACGGGCACTGATTCTTCTGTGCCTGTCTCATTCTCATATAAAAAATTTTCTCTCCTAATTACACTGAGGAAGATTAAGAATCCTGAGTGCAAGAGAAGCAGCATTAGCCTAAAGGAAGATTTTTAAGACAGATTATTTTTCTTCTTAAGGCTAGCAAATATCTAGAAATGTTTTGTTGCTGTCTGGTTAGACAACATAATCAAATGCTGTTTGCTCAACATGCAACAAAACATCTCAGGCAAATCATTCCTATTTTGCCTGAAGATAAAACTGAGGTTTTCACTAGAAAAGAAATGTTGTCAATGTCACTTCTTTTGGTCCATCTCAATGAATGGACAAGTCTGTGGCTTTTTCAAGATCAGACACATGATTTCAGTCTCACTAAAAAGTGCGAAAATTATCGCTGTAATTGTAATGATTTTTGGAAGGGCTCCTGGGTTCAGCTTCAGGGTGAGGAGAGTGAGGGGAGGGAGACACAGCATCTGCTGGGATGTCCTAGGTGGCACCCACACCAACTCCTTACAGCTAGAGTCCTCAGTCAGACTCACAACCACAAGCAGGCAACTCCGTCACATGAAAAGCAAGAGTTCATAAATGAGACAAATGACACTGAAGACTCTAGGACTGATCCTGATCCTTTCTATAACTTGATAGGCTTTCATGGGTTGTGATGCCAAAATGTTCTGTTCCCAGAGCCAGGCAATAAAAGCTAGACATCACATACCATAATCCAGGATTTTCAGGTATTGGGCAGCTGCATTTTTAATTAGCATCAATAACGTTGGCTTTAAATGTTTCCAGTCTAATCCAAATTTTGTCACATCATATGATTAAAGTATCTCCAATCTTCAAAAAGGGCAAGAAGGAAGACCCAGGCAACTATAAACTGGTCAGCCTCACCTCCATCCCTGGAAAGGTGATGGAGCAGCTTATTCTGGAGGCCATGTCTAACCACGCGGAAGAAAAGAAGGTTATCAGGAACAGTCAGCATGGATTTACCAAGGGAAAATCTTTCTTGACTAGTCTGATGTCCTTCTACAAAGGCATGGCCAAATGCCTTGACTTCACTAAGGCTTTTGATACTGTCTCCCCATAACATCCTCATATTAAAACTCAAGAAATGTGGGATAGATGATTGGACTGGGAGGTGAATTGAAAACTGGCTCAACAACAGAGTTCAGAGGGTCGTGATCAGTGGCACAGGGTCAAGTTGGAGGCCTGTGGCCAGTGGTGTTCCCCAGGGATCAGGACTGGGGACAGTGTTGTTCAATATCTTCATCAATGACCTGGATGAGGGAATAGAGGGGACCCTCCGCAAGTTCGCTGATGATACGAAACTGGGAGGGGTGGCTGAGTCACCAGAGCTGTGCTGCCATCCAAGGGGATCAGGACAGGCTGGAGAGCTGGGCAAAGGGGAGCCTCATCAAGTTCAATAAGGACAAATGTAGAATCCTGTAGCTAGGGAGGAATAACATCAGACACAGGACAGATTAGCGGTCATGCTGCTGGAAAGCAGCTCCATGGAGAAAGACCTTGGAGTCCTAGTGGATAGGAGGTTATCCATGGGACACCAATGTGCTCTTGTGGCCAAGAGGGCCAATGGTCTCCTGGGGGGCATTAAAAGAAGTGTGTCCAGCAGGTCGAGGGAGGTTCTCCTCCCCCTCTACTCTGTCCTGGGGAGACCACACCTGAAATACTGTACTCACTTTTGGGCTCCCTAGTTCAAGAGAGACAGGGATCTACTGGAGAGAATTCCGCAGAGATCTACAAGGAGGAACTTGAACATCTCTCCTATGAAGAGAGACTGAGAGACCTGGGACTGTTTCATCCGGAGAAGAGAAGGCGGAGAGGGGATCTTATTCATGTCTATAAATATCTGAGGGGTGGGTGTCAAGTGGAAGGGGCCAGACTCTTTTCTGTGGTGCCCAGCAATAGGACAAGAAATAATGGGTACAAGCCAGAACATAAGAGGTTTCACCTCATCATGAGGAGAAACTTCTTTCCTGTGAAGGTGACAGAGCCTGGACCGGGCTGCCCAGGGAGGTGGTGGCATCTCCTTCTCTGGGGACTTTCCAAAACCACTTGGATCTGTTCCTGTGTGGCCTGCCCTGGATGATCCTGCTCTGGCAGAGGGGTTAGACTACATGATGTCTAGAGGTCCCTTCCAACCCTAACATTCTATGATTCTATGATCTATTGCAATTGTTGCCGCTAGAAAAATCAACTGTTGAAATGATATATAGCTAATGATAAACAGTAATTCCCCTTGAAAAAAAGGAAGTTTTACTGACAGGGCCAGACTTGAAGTTCAGAGGCATCTACAGCACTTTCCTACTGGCTTCTACAGGGGTTAAGCAAGGTCACCAACAGACAGTGCTGAATAGTCAGTCCCACGGCCTGCAGTTCTACGAGCTCGATAGATAAGGATTGGTTTTGGTTTGCTTGGCTTTATAAACCAGGATTATACCAAGGCTTCTGTACACTAAATCTAACTACGCTAAGGAATAGTCACTGAAATTGAACTGACCAATCATAAATGAGGCAGATAAACAACTAAAAAAAAATATATCTCAACAAGAAGGCAGAGGGCCCACTGAGTGTGCTCTGTGTGTGCTACACGTGCTACTGTACTTGATAGAAGCAGGGACTTCCTCAGACTGAACTCGGAGATGGTATCAAATACATAGGAATTCTGCCAAGTTTCAAGTTCTTCTGACAAAGACGTGCAGTGTCAGGTAGTGGCAGAGCACAAGAGTCTGTCTTGAAAGAAGATACAGATATTGTTAGACCTTTTCAGTGACTCCACAGATGATGTATTAGTCCCTCAAGAGAGAGCCAATAGAAGCGTCACTGCTTTCAAATCAAGCGCCGTTCTCCGAGAAGGTAGGAGGAGGCACTGCATCAGGGGTAAACAATGAGCGGTGCGCCTAAAAAAAAGTGATTTCTAGGATGGTTACCTCAGGAACCAGGTCTGCTGATTGAAAGAAAAATACAAGGAGCTAGAATTACAAATTATAAGGAGGGAAAAAGGGCAGTAGTAACCTTCAGTAGCAGCCCACTGCACTGATACTGGACCAGAGAAAGGAAAGCATGTAGAGTCTAACCAGATTAGCTTTCATCTGGTTAAAATATAACTCACGTCCTCAGAGAGGGAGGGAAATGTGGAGTTGTACTATGGAAATACTTGCTGGAGAGTGAACCCAGCAGATGCAGAAGGTATCAGCGTGGAGGTTATCAGGTTGATCAAATATGAGGCTCTGCCTGGCTGGGAAGATAAGAGGCTGAAGAAGCAGAGCAGCAGCACACAACAATACAAATATCTCTGCTCCAGAGAGGTATGAAGAGCTGTGCTTTAGAGTGAGGGTACCAGCCCTCTGCGCTGGAGCAGACAGAGGGCAGTCACAACTTTAAGCTCACACACATGATTTATATTCCATCAGAGCTGCAGAAAGATGGGAAACAAACAATTTTATGAACCTAAAAGAGATTAATGCTTATGATTGAGTACAACTCAATGATCATGATCATTTAAGCAGCCTTTGGAAAGCTTAGTACATGTTGTTCACCTGCTTATGTATAATTTTACGGGTATGTCTTATTTTGAAAAAGCTAAGAATTCAAGGAGGAGAAGAATTCTTTTTCTGATGATCCTGCCTGGACCACCAGGACTGTAAAGAGGGCTACATTAAGCACTGCCTTTGTTTACTTGTTATAAAGGTTTTGAACACGTTGTTATGGTTAATGCTAAAAATGTGTAGCATGAAGACAGATTTGGGGAACACTGCCTGTTTTCCCTATACCTAGGTGTATCATAAGTCTGTTTGATTTAGGGTAGGAAGTAAAATAGTAATATATGTTTGCCTGATGTAGTTGTACAAAACCATTAAAAGTGGGCTAACAGTACCAGGTCTGCAATTACTTGAAGGAATCAGATTGCCACTGGAGATATTGTATTACAATGAACTTTCCAACCTACAATCAAGTAAAAGAATCCAAAAGACACATTTCAAATAAAAAAAAAATGCGCTCAGATTTCTCCATCCACAGTCTTGATGTGAACCATAATGAAAGTAACCTGATTTTATGAACAGTACGGTTACATCATCTTCTCTCTGATCGTTTCTGACTTTTTTTTTTTTCATACACGATGAATTTTATTAATCTAAAAGCAAAAGAAAACTCAGGCCTTATTACTCCACAGGTTTTCACATTAACTGTGTGACTAGTTGCAACAGTCATTTTCTTTAAAACAAAATCCAAAACCCAAACAAAAACTTGTTTCGGTAAATATTTTCCACTTATGTCCCTGCTGACTGTACAACTTTCTTTTGTAGTCTACTCAGATTTTTCACCTGTGCTCTGACACATTCTGAAGCACAGCACATTTATACATGTTTTTTTTAAAAGTGTTGTCACAGTCTGGTATTTTTAAGTGGAAGGAAATACACTCATATGAGAGAACAAATTTAGTGTCCAGAGAAACAGCCATAAGTAATTCAAGTCCACAAAAAATTTTCTGTAGGTGTCATTCAAGAGCACTTTCAGCTACCTATTTCAAATCACAATCTCTATTCTATCTGAACCTTCCTATTCAGGACTAGATCCAGAAATTATTAACATGAAAGTAGCAGAGCCATCTGTGAACTCATCCAAATTTCAACTGAGAACAGGTTGCAGTACCTCAGGGAAGTGTTAACAGAGCAGACAGTCATTCAGACATCAGGCCTAACTTCATTTCAACTTGACAGCAGCAGAAAGTCACCCTGCCATCAAATACGTATTTTTGAATCTATGCAAAACCAACACTTTCAATTATCCTTTCAGTTCTCCGGTCATATATGTATACATCACACAAATGACTATCACAGATGGTATACTTATTATCACTTTGGATAGAGGCCACAGAGATCCTGAATAAACATGATTTCCTATTAGTCACAGTTAAAGGACATTATTGAGTTACATAGTAAATTCAGTTGCAGCAGAAAGTAATAGCACATATATTCCAAAGTAGTTGAAACCATGGCATGTGGGAGTATTCTTTTTCCTTTCATACCTATGCTCATCAAATTATTCTTAACGGGTTTTTTTTCTAGCTCAAGTTTTTAATCCATTTACTACAAAGAAAAACCTTTCCTTTTTCCTTTTCTTTGCAATGCTTTCTGCTCCTTATAGGAGCAGCCGTTGGAATGCACACATTGTGTCTGTCCCCTGGGCAAAATAAAGCATAATCTCACAACAAGTGTAGACCAGCTGGAGGGGTCACTTGTGCTGGAGGGAGTCATAGGTGGCTTTTCAACTGCAAGACTTCATTTCTACCATGATGACAAGTTTTTATAAACCTGAGCTTTATATCTTGCCCTCTCTACTTTCTGTGGTTCATGCAGTCATTTGTCATAAACTAACCTAAAAATCATCTTGTGCGTGGACTCAGATAGTCAGCAAAGAAACAAAATGGCATACTTGTTGCAGGAAAAATAGTTTATACATTGTCAAAAGTTTAAAAACTTCATTTCTCTTTTCCAGAAAGTTTGTGCATTTGCTGAAGACACTGTTCAGTCCATATGTACTGTGGCCTTGGACAACAGAATTAAAAAAAACGCACAATTCAGTCATGCATAATGTAGCTCTGTTCCTATGGAAGTAATTCACCCTACTATTAATGGAACTGATGCACAATTACATATTTCCGTGTTGATTTCTGTAAAACCTTGATGGAAGGTATGCACTTTTCAGGTGGTTGAAAAATCTCACCTTTCCCTTCTAGCAATTAGTAAAACTGGTTTTAACATCTACTGAAAATCTACTGAAATTAACCAAAAGTTTGTTTTCAGGTTTGGATCAGATGCAGCATATGAGAGAGAGAGAGATACATGAAAGCTCCCCTTTAAACATAAGAAAATCTGAAAACAGCAGATGACATTAAAACCTCATTTTTCTTTGAAGTCAGTCTGATTCATCAACCCTGGTGGGCAGAAACTCTTATAAAATTTTAATTTCCTATGCCTTAAAACTTATTCCTTCACTCTAAGCAAAAGTCCATTTGCCCTATACAAAACAGAAGGTAATGAAACCCAGATTTCATCTATCAAAATCTTGACGTGTTCAGGTAATTATGAGTGTTTACCAAGTACCGAATTCCGCCACTACGGAGATAACAGAAATAGAAAATGACGTACTTTTTAAAAAAAGAGAGTATTGGAGCAATTATATCAAAATCTTACAGTATTTCAAAATTTAAAATATCAACTACTTCTTGAAGTGCCTTTCAAATAGAGAAGTAATCTGTGAAGATGACCGATTAATGCAGTAGTCAGAAGATCAAACATTAACTCAGAATATCCTTTTCCAGTCCATCTGTTGGCCTTGTATCCATCTGCCCGACAAGGTCTCTGTGTGCAGCTTGTCCATAAAGCTAAAATCTGTGACACGTGCGGATCATTACCATAAAAAAACAGTATCCAAGAGAATGTGTCAACTTGCATATTGGAACTGTCCTTAGTAACAAGAGAGAAGTACAATTTTACTCCTGTATTCATAATAAACCAGTGCTTTTGGAATGCCATCAATAAAAGCTATTTTGTAAACAAATAAAACATCAGGAAATAAGTGGTGCTTAGACCACACAAGAGATTGCGCTTCAAACTCAGTGATGATTATTTTCATTCTTCTCTTCAGAAGAAAAGGCATTCAAGTAGTTTTTAAAAATAAGGGTCAAATAGAAGGTAATGGTCGGCTCTGCCAAAACCAGTTGGCTTCTCAGCTCCCGGTTCAAAATACGATGCTACTACAGAGCGCTAAGTTTAACCTTTTCAACTATACTGAGATGTCTGAAAATGTTTGTGACAGAGCAACCCTAAACCTTGTTAGGTTGGCATTTCTGGTACCCCTGTAGATCCTACCGGGCCACCATTAGGAGGAGACATCTCTATAGGCTGTTCCTTCATCTCCTCACCACAGAAATGTCTGCTTTTGCCGGTTCTCTATTAACTCAAATTTCTCCAAGTTTGCTGTATTAGGGGGCATAAAAATCATGTTCACCATGTCAACCAAGTACTCTGGACCAACCACTAGAATAATGGTTATGCCTTAACAGGAGACTGCTAAATATTCCATCTGCTGTTCACTAGCAAACCTTAACAGCTTTGCAGGAAATCCCACAATTGGTCTCAGTGTGTCCTTTTGCAGTGCTCTACATTTTTTGATAGAATCATTGCACATCACTATCCTCAATTTTTACCATCAGTGATATAAAGACAATGACCAATGATTTGAGAAGCCTTAAATCTGAATCACTGCGGCAGCGACTAGAGTGACATTTCTCCAAAACTCACTCGGGTGAATATTGAAGTAAATCCCCTTTAAATGACAGTAATAGCAGCAAGCACTTTGACCTAGTTTTCAAAAGATGTATAAAAGAGCTGCAAATGGAAGATGGATTCCTAATCTATTGGAATCCTCTGGAAACCAGAGTTTGTTTTCTCTGTAAACCAACCAATATATAAATTCATTTCTATCCATCTCAGTCAAAAACACACTACTCAAACACCTAATTTCTCTTGAAAAACATCCCCCTTAAAATCATGTATTTGAGAGTACTTTTCTATACAGCTTGTACTGCGGGGTTTTTTTCCTCTTTTTTTTTTTTTTTTTTTTTTTTTTTTTTT
>VWZK01005926.1:25045-63075 GCA_013396935.1 Baryphthengus martii
TTTTTTTTTTTTTTTTTTTGCTAAGTGGAGAGATTAATACAGGGCAATTTATCATACACTGGTTCTTTCAACATGAAGTAAATCAGTGTGTATTTTTCCTACATTTAATAACACACAATAACCATAACTACAGGATCAAGTGGATGTTGCTAACATAGAAAATAATCAGAAAGACAGTGTTTTCTCACAGATTAAACATGCTCAGGAGAGCATTAGCTCCTACCATTCATGTCACCACAAAGCACCTCCAGCTGCTCTGCAGTATCAGAGCAGATAGACCCTCAACTGCTGCACTGACCTTTCTCAGGTCACCTCTGAAGGGTCACAACTGGAATAAGAGAGCATTGGAATTTTTAGAGGCATGGGCATATTCATCACCCTTGATGATGGACTTCCTATGGCACTGCTCTCTCATACACTCTGACTACACATTTGGTATCTGATAATGAGTGTAAATCCGGATGCTTCAGTTTAACTTCGCTACCAGTAGCACTGGTGGATTTCCATACAAGATAATTTACCTCTCACTTCCACAGCTGCAAAGAAAACCTTGTCTTAGCCACCAAAGAGTAAGGATCAAGTCACTGTTTCAGTTTCTTTACTTCCCAGAACTACTCTGATTTCCTTAAGCTTATCAAAGTCCATGTCAGAGAAAGCCAGCCTTTCTTTCTGCAAAACAGAACAGAGGTGATCATGAAATTGAAAGTGAAGTTTTTAAAAAAAGAAACTAGGGTAAACATCAAGCTTTATTGCACCGTAATTATTTTAGTTCTTCCCTGCGCACACAGTTCGTAAAAAGCAGCTTTGCAAGGAGCTTACCAGATTAAGTTTTATCAATTCGGTTCTTTACAAATACTACATTACTTAACTCTTTCACTCCTTCAGCTGCACTTTCACAGATCTGATACCATCTTAATCTTCATTAAGAAGAAATTAATGGACCTTAAGATGTCTTCGTGGTAGACACATGTTTTGTTCTAAACACCAGCCAGCTCGTGCCATTAAAATGAAGATCAGCTCATAGAGGTACTTGCAGGAATGCCCTTTTGTCATTTCTCAGAAGAAATAGTATCATCATAACAGGAGGTTTATGGCAAAAAATTATTGGCTAAACCAATCACATATATAATGACTGACCAAAACAGCCCACTCCTTTTTCCCATGTGCATCACTTAGACTAATAATTCACAGCTATCTTACAAAATAATTGCAATTGGTAAATCACTGAATTCTTTAAAAGTATAGTAAAAATTAACAGGTAAGTATTGTCCCCATCAAATGCATTTTAATACTTGTGCTTATTATATCACTGGAACTTATATATCAGTGCCCTGTTTAGAGCATTACACTAAGAAAAATTATAAAAAAAAAATCTAACCTGTTCTTGCAGCGTAGTGCTTGATTTTGAAGATAACAATCTTTGTCCTCACATAGTTTTCATTGATTATATAGATAATTACTTTAATTCAATCTTGCTGCATTATACATGTGTATTAGGGAAAGTAATTACAATAGAAAGTAGATGGCAATAAATAAAGGGGAAAAGGCACATAATTTTCAGTAGGTACATAGATACTAACCGAAGATGTTTACTTAATTTTATCAAAGCAATATCTCTGAAAATTAAAACTTTAATGAAAGCAATAACTGAAGCATAAGCAAAACAATATTAAAGCCCCAATATAATTTTTCATTATCTTAAAGGTTTAAAACTGGTTTGCTTTTTAAATTCTACAGTGCACTCAAAGGAAGTTATTAGCTTTTAATATTATTATTCAGTTGCACATACTGGGAGAACAATCTACACATATAATGTCACTGGGGAGTAAAGTAAGCAACAAACTGTAAAATGATCTGTACAGAATATCAAGAGTAATTTAATAACTAGAATGAGACTTTTTGTTATTAATGATATGCATCGAAAGCAATGCTGCTGATTCCCACAATAAGAGCATTAAGATTCATTTCATAACTACTAGGAAGCCTCTTTGCAATTTTTTTCAAATTAAAAACTCTTTATTTTTATAATGAACAATAAGACTTATCAATGATTGCAGTTTTTCAAAGGCTAACGTCTAGGCATGCAACATTGCCTTTTGACACAGAAGTAGCCCTGTTATAAAAAAAGAAACAGGAATATATGTTGCAATTAGCCTTTTTATTTCCCTTCACTATGATATGAGTTCATCATTTTAAGTTGTAAAAACATTTAGGCTGAATCCCAAAATATAATGAGCTAGAACATTTTCCAAGGTAAATGAAGGTTTTGTTTGTTTTTAGTTTGTAGAAAACCTGCTCTTCTGAGATTCTTTGTCAAGCCAGAATAGTTGCTTAGAGTTTTCCTAGTCCTCCTTTAGAAAAAAAAAATTTTAAATCCAAACATTACATTTCTCAAAAAGGACACTTGAATTTTTCTATTAGTATTAAATCAGCAGTAACTTAGCAGGTTTGATATGTCAATTTATTTTCATATAAAATTCTCTTTTATTTTTTCTGCCTTGGAAAAACAAAATGTACCTGAGCTCTGTGCATGGGGGAAACTTAATTTTCTGCTGAATGTTCTATAAAATTGACTTTTTTGTTGTTGTTGTTTGGGTTTGTTTTTTTACCATTTTGGGAATCATGGAATCACAGAATTGTCACGGTTGAAAAGACCTCTGAGATCACCACGTGCAACTATCAAGCAAGCAGAAAGAAAAAAAAGAAAACAACCAAAAACCAAACTAGAAAAACCCAAAACCACTGCACTATAGTAAAATAAAGCATTATTTTCTAATGATAGTTTCACATAGGAGGAATTAACCCCTCTACCATGAATATACAAAGCTTTAGAATAATCATTATAAGCAGAAAACACAAAATAAGAGCTCAAAGAGGAGAAAAACAAAGAAAATCAAGCCCTTAAATTTCTCACTGGGTCTGAAATACCTCTACCATTTCTCTTTCCAACTCATCCCACTGATTGATCAGACTTAAGGGACTAACTTCAGATCACGTAGATCAATGAGAGATTTATGGTTCTTAGCAGTCAATGTATTTTGATTTTTTCAAACATAGGTCTCTGCCAAACAAGTGATATATATGCATTTTGTGACATCAGGAGAAGATCATCTTTTTGGTAAATTATTTGCCCTGCTGTGAGATCTATTGATACTGCTAAGATGAGGACGCTCCTATCTTACTGACCATGTAACTGGTCTCTTAGTGTTTGTATAATTGCTGGTTGCATTTGATTTCCGAGGAAGTTGTGAAGGGATGACAGTTTAATAGTATAAAGTAGTTTTTATATGACCAATATAACAGACTCTTAAACTAGCAAAGCTAACTCTCTTCTGCAGAGAGTACTCTGCTATTGCAATAGCCAAGACAGTCATTAACTCTATTCCTTACATAAACACCCTGAACAGAAAGTGTTCTCTCAGCATCATTTTATTACCAAAAATTAAAAAAAAAAAATATTATTCAGAGCTAAATATCTTCTCTTGCTGAAGGTTTATTAGCAATTAGCACTTCAACACCCATTGTATAAGTCTCTCCATAAGTCTTTGTAAGTCTACAAAACCAACTGGACATTTGTTCAGCCAAATGAGTTTAATTTTTTTGACTGTGAAAGAATATAAAGAGGAACTATTAAGGACTAATGCAAAATTATGCAAAATACATTCTAATCAACACTGCTCATTATAAAGAACGAACTCTAGGCCATTTAGAGTATATAATACTAGTAATAAATTTGTTAAATTCAGTCCATCAAGCAGGTTTTGTTGATAATACGATCTACCACACAGAAAGTATTGTTACATGCCGAATTTAATGCAAAAAGCATCATCTTCCGTTCCCTAAAATCATTCAGTACGTAATCTCTCTTACTGAGTAAGTCCTAAAGGATTTCATGTGTGTTTTAAGGGCAATTACATTATCTTTCTCCTCATCAATAATCCAGTTTCTACACTGTGCTAAATGATAAGGGCAAAGGACAAATAATTATCCACTCAAGAATCAGATTATGCATTCTCACGTAAATTCAGTAGGGAGTGTTTTTGCTGAATGAGTTTGATTGTTCCTACTATCCCTGTACTTGGAATCAAAGGAAAGTAAGACATTTTCAAACTATTCAAAAGGAAATCCTAACTGTTTTTTTCAAAAGGTGGTGGATAATTTAAAGAGTGGTGGTAATTTAAACAATAGTATTAAATGAACCAAGGCAATAATAACAAGTTTTACCTTGTGGCAGGTTTAAGAGAGTGGTGGTTTATCATGTTTTCAAATGGAATCCACTTTACTTTCAACTAGGATGTATAATCAGATTGTCCCTTACAGGTGGCCAGTATCTGTCAAATGACAGTTTTGGGAGGTCATTCAGCCTTATAAAAAAAATGTACCAAGAAAATCATACTTCTTAAGATGTTCTAAAAGTAGAATTCTTCACTGTTCATTGCGTGTTACACAAATGCAGGAAAAGAAAAAAAGAAAGAAAGAATAAGAAATGAAATAAAGGACTGCCCTCAAATGTATCGGTGCAGAAACATCATTAAGTGTTTATAAAATTAGTTTCTGGTATATTTACAAATTCTGTGAAAAATCTTCCAAATTTTCCAACTAAAGTTAAAAAATATGACTACAACTAAGGATACATTTTTATTATCTGCATTCTCCTCAAACTATTTAAGACAGTGAAATAGGCAGCAGGCAGCTCAGAACAATCATGTTTTCATGTTTTTTCTGAGAATTTAAAGTGTTTTAAGAAATGCAGTTTTCAACTGGTTTTTATTCTATTAGGGTACCCTTGTGTAATAGTCATTATTACAAAAGGAATTAAAAGAATCAGAAAAATTGGCTAGGGGCAAATGTATATGCTCTGGAAATGATCTGAAAACAGGGTAAGCATGGATTCATGCATTTACTGAGAAAATTAAAAAGAAAAAACATTTGTTACCAATACTGTGTGAATAATTCTCTTGAACTTTTTCTTTTTCGCGTATTCACATTCTAGTAATTTTACGCAAGGAAGAAACTGAAGAGTCTTCTCTTACTCGGTCTCTCCAAAATCTACCTCTCCCTCTATTAGAGATCTTTCATTTCAGGAATGAATTTGACTAACATCACAATAGTCTCAGATTTCCATTGTCACACTTTCCTGTAATGCTCACAGCAATTCCAGACAGTCCAGGATTATAGAAATAGTCAAAATGCAGGCCTAAGCATTTCTTACATCATCTCACAATATTACATCCTGCACACAAATCTCATACTTTTCATTAAATAAACCTTTAAGTATTTTTGGTGCAAATATCTAGTGATCTACTACTGAAGTTGCAAGCTGAACAAGCTTATCATTAATTCCAGAAAGACTTAATAGTTATCTTAAGGATCTGCTTGACACAAGGATAACAATCATTCACAGAAAGTACAGAACTGAAACACAGAAAGGCTAGTAAATGGCAGGACTCATTTACAATTCTTGGACTGGATCAGAGTTCCCTCTGAAGGTGAGAAACTACTTGTGAAAAAATCTTTGTGCAATAGAAATCAACTAAAACTGTGGATTAATAAAATGCCCTTTGATTTCTGTCGGCTTTGGACTAAGATTTAAATAGCATTTATAATAATAAAATAGAGAGAAACTTCCAAAACAGGGAAGTATCTTGATTAAAACTAAAGTGATTTTATTAATAATCCCCTGTAACTTTTCTTCTGAAGACATTTTCAGAGAGCCTTTCTCAAGCAACGAAACTGGCTCAGAATCAGCATATTGAATCAGCAGCAGCTCCACTAAAGGAGGTCTTAACAGAGTAGCAGAACTGGTCATAGCTCATTCATTTTTATCGTGGCCATGTCAATATTCTAGTTAAACATTATGTTCCTATTTTAGCTGCATGGAGTACAAAAAAAAAGTGCTTATTTGACAGCTGATGTTACATCAGTGCTACACAAGGTTCCATGAAATGAACAATGGCATCCATAAAACAACGGCACTGAGTTAGCAAAGATCTGCATGATCTCATGGATCTTCTTAAAAGGGGATATTGAGGTGCATTAAATTCTCCCAATAAATTGGAACAGTTGATCTTAAAATGGTCATTTTATTGTGTTACTTCCTCAGATGTTCCCACTTTGAATACAATTACATTTTTCACATCTTCAAAGCAAATCACTACAATTCTAGTAAGATTCTAAACTTATTGCTTCCATTAATACCATAGGAAACTCTCAGTTGCTCACACCACTTTAAAACCTCTTTTGGGATTCCAGCCCCAAGCTTGGTGGGTTTGGGTGATTTTTGGTTGCGTGTTTAAGTTCTTTCATTAACTTTTCTGTCATAAGGTAAAAGCATAATGCACCCTAGAATATTCTTGAAAGCAGTCACCTATGTACATTATTTGATTTTAATTTTAATGGCTTTTCTGTACCCTTTATTTTAAAAATAATATATTCTTGGTACCAACTAAGAAAACCATCTCCAGGAACGACTCCCTAAGGTTTTTGTATCTATTTTAAAAATTAGTGGCAGTTTCAGACCTAACACTTGGTCTTGAGTTCAAGTCAAATTTTGAATTGTTGCCATTTATTCAGGTATTTGCATATACATGTACAGATCCCAAACCCACTAATCCATACCACTGCTAGGAAGTTCAGCAAGATGCAGAACTGGCAAACAAACGTACCTCACACCAGCTCTTTTCTATTCTCACACGCATTGCCTGTGCTCCAGCTAGATGGGTAAGTACAAAAAAGATCACCGCAATATTTTACACAAGAAACTTAATTTTATGTTCCTTGGACAAAAATATAGTTATTAAGAGTCAGATTTACTTGCTGGTTACATACAAGTACATTTACATTTAAGCGCTGGAGTTCTGCAGAACAGGATCTGTGTACAGGGATATCATTAGAATAAAAGAGGGGACACAGTTTGCTGGTATGGAAGTAGCTTCAGTAAAGCTTTTCAGCCTTTCTAAAAAACATCATGGCAATCATTTCACATCAACAGTAGAAATTAGTATTCATTAATAGTATTTGTATTTTTATAATACTTATATAAAAATATTTATATATATTCAGAAATATATATATCTCCAAATGAAATAGCAAGTTTTATGTCTTATACGAAATGTGCTTACTGAAAATGAATGTACCATCCCATAACTTCAAATGTATTTGCAATTAAGGCAGTGCTGAAAGCAGAAAAATTTCTCAATTATTTCTCTTCATTTCTTGTTTTGTGGTATTCTAACAATTAAGATTCCTGTATTAACCATCTGCATATTTTCTTCAGCCATGACTCAACCACAGAACATTCTGTCTCATGAGTGTATACGACTCCTCACATGAAATGCAATATGGTTAAAGAACAGTTGTGTTTTAGAACAAGCTGTTTAACATAGCATGATGGCACCTAACCAGAAAAGGCACAAAAAGTGCTTCAAGCACAGCTTCAAGCCGTACCAAGATATCTGAGGAAGGGTTTGCAATAATCTCCAAATTGTGATTTTTAAAATCCTTTTACAATTCAAAGATTAAAAAAATATTCCCATCATGACTTAGACTGCACATACTGTGCGTGCCTAGAAAGCACAGATTAGCTAATCTCAATAGAGAACTCCAAGACTAAACTTCAGTTTTGAATTCTTTAACTAAGATGCTTGTCTGAAGACTAGCACCTTGACTCACTTAAAGAAACTGAAGAGCTTCCTTTATTTCAAAAGACATGGTTAGGATCATCTAATTTTATCTATTAACATACATTTTATGTTAGTCAAGGTAATAAAAATGAGTTTCACCACTTCTTAGACAAGCTGCACTCCTTTATCAACAAACAAGTCTAGTTACACATCACTGGGATGTGCTGCTGTGTTGAGGAACAGCATCATTTGGCTTTATTTTACTTATGAAAGAGCTCTTTCACCACAAAAGACTTCCAAAAGACCACGTTCATCAAGATCTCTCCAGAGATGTCTATAGAGACAGTGTTTAACAAGCAGTGTTTACTGCTTGGCTGACTTTCATTTACTTTCTCCCCTTACAACTTTGTAGTTAATAATATAATTATAAGATCAAGGAAGAGCATTTCTTATTAGTCTGGATATAGGATCCTAGAAATTTGTGGAACAAAAGAAAACACTTGGCATTTTTAACATATTGAAAACTCCAAACCTCATAAGGCTAATCTCATCCCAGAAATTTCTCTAATTTCACCTAGTATTGGACAAGGGGCTGAATCCTCCATTTGTAGCTGCTGCCAATCACTTCAGCGCAGTCTCCAATGCACTACGTTATTCTCTGCATAACTATTTAGCACTTGCAAAAGTCACCACTACCTTGGCTTCCCCCAGCCATGCCTTGCAGACCTCTCTACATTCATCTCTATTCCACTCTTTTTTATACTACTTCCTATTTCGAAGTGAACATCTGGTCCAGAGCTAAATTTTTCCATCAGATGAAGAGACCACTTGCAAGTGATCTGTAAATAGCCTTAAAAGTTTCCAGACGTGGTCAAAGACTGAAAATGGAATGCGTTTATAAACTGGGGAATGGCAGAATTTAGACACATTTATTTATAATCTGATCCTAACTCTTTGTGTGTTTGTGGGTCTGTCCTCGTTTAGTAAACTGTCTCAATTTCCAATTCCCAGAGACCACACAGTGACCAGTCTTGTCACACACAGCTTGGCTAAGTAAAATAGTTGGCAAAGACCACCACACCATGAGGAAATGCAACTCTCTAAACAGATAGATCCATTTACACTTAGTCCTTATTTCAAAAGAACACGTTGAGAAGATTCAGAGAAATATCTTGAGTGTTCATTCGGTGATAGGACATGCACACAAACCTGCTGAAAATGATGGGAGCAGTCATAAATTATGAAAAGCTGCAGTCTAGGGTCTCATAACTGGGTAGCCTAGATATTAATAAGGATATACATACTAATGATGATGAAGCAGTTGTCCATGGAAAAGCTGATTTAGAGAATATTCAGTTTTATCTTTCTGACAGCTCACATGGGAACACATAAAGTATTCATTTCTTTTCATTGCGCTGGAGTCAAATTAGAATATTGTTTAAAGATAAGGGGCAGTATCATCCCACTTCTGTGACCTACTTGTTCTATTTAATACTTTCCAATCTTTAGCAAGAATGGTTTAGAGATACAGTAAAATTCAACTCACAGCAACATAAAATTTCAGTAATTCCATTCATACAAAGAAGACTTATTCCCGTTTTACACCAAAATGATGGAGATCGGACTGTGACCTACAGCAAATGTGTTTCTTTAAATTTCTCCCTTACCCAAATATGAGAACAATGTAAAGGACAAAGCATTGAATTCTCTGCTGTAAGTGGCATTCTTGCTGAATAATATTCATATTTTGTGTTGTACTAAAGGATTCATCCTAGTTTATGTCAATATAACTTTACTGCAATTTGATCATCCATGCCTGTGACAGTTCTGGAAACAGAACAGAGTTCTGACACACAGTCCCTACAAAACCAGCATGACATGCTGTGCTTTACCTCGATATCACGGCCTGGAACATTTCTAGTGTCCCACACCAGCCACCCAAATAATAATTTTCCATACTCTGCTGTCTCAGGGATTTATTCTTTAAGATATATCAGAAACAACAGTTTAAATTAATTATGCACAAGTGACTTAAATTGTCCGTAAGCAGAAGTTCAAGCCAATAAAAATCAGAAGCAACTTAGCCCTAACATTCTTTTCTCTGAATTTCTTGTTCATAATCACTGAATATTTGGTGTGATTTCTGGTAAGGTCACTTCAAGTACAAAACTACTACAGTACTATATGGCAATGGAAGCTGAGGAAGAATTTCAAAATAAGCAGATCTTAAGGCTCACTCTCCAACAAATAGCTGAAATAATGTTATTTGCCATTTGAAATGCAGTATATGTAAGTTTGTTCCTCTTCTGAAACAAATACTGGAGAGATGCATACCACCACTATCACAAAGGACAGTTAGTGACAGTGAGAAATAACTACTCAGATCACCATCAGAGTTTACTCAAATACCATACCGAGTTGATCTTCTTCCAGCGCATTTTACAACCTAGGGTTTACTCCTATTAAGATAATACAGCTAATACAGAAGAACTTTGCTCTTGTTGAGAACACACCTCACCAGTAGAATCAAAGCATCTTCTAAGATGAGATGTTAAATATGTTTGTTTTTAGAGTTTATCACTTTTCCTATCATCATCTCTTAAACCATGAACACGACACGTGGATACAGAAAATTAGGTATTTTAAATAAAAAATGCTAAGAGATCCTTTAACCCCTCAGAAACTGATTCACAGCTCCACAAATGCACCAGAAATGGATGCAGCTAAGAATATGTATTCGTTCACTTGCCATCCCCTTAATACAGAGATTGTGAACTTCACTCAGCAATGAGGAACTGATTGCCATTTAAATACCAGGAAACTTCCTGTGCCCTCTCATGAAGACACCGATATGAAAAACTATTTATTCTTATTCCATCTTGCATAAACATATTAAAACAACCAAGAAATAAAATAAACCTTCTCAAGATCACCTTTTAAGGACCTTGGTTCCAGCATGGAATTCAGTGATAGTGCCATTTGTTGGCTATGACTATAGCAATGCAAGTTAAGAAACCATGGCTATCAGCAAGAGGATAAAGAATGAACTCACTTGTCATATCAAAAGCATTTGTTTCTTAAAATTGTACCAAAGCCAGGTGCTCGAAGAACAGCTATTACAGAGCCAAAAATCTTGCTTTGAGATCATGATATTAAAGTGCTTTGCTAGACTAATGAGTGAAGGCAAAAGTAGAATAGAAGGAATAAATACGAAAGTATTATGTAGCACTTATAACAAATATATAGCCAAGCAGAAGAGGTGGTCGCATATCCCATAGGTGAAAGTAATGGAGGAAGTACTCCCTCTACAGTTTGATGAAATCATGCAAGGTTGTCATATATTATCCTGGACAACATATTTAAGAGAAAAATAATTTTCTGATACACATTGCAAAAAACCCTGCATCTACAATTCTTTTTATTTTCCCATATTAAAACCAATCCATCAATAAGTATTTGTCAACATATTTCACTTTCAGTTATTCAGAACTCAAATACTTGAGATTGAGGAAAAACGTATGAAAGAGCAACCCAGAGAACGATAAGCAAGTTGGCCTGACTTCAGTCCCTGGGAACAGGTTCTGGGCAGACAGCCGGCACAGTGACTAGGAAGAGATAGAACGGATTTGTACGAGTAAGTCATGCCTGACCAAGCTGGTTGCCTTTTATGATGAGATGTCTGAATTTGTTTAGTGGAGAGAGCAGTGAACATCTTTTAGCTCAAGTCTGACATGGCTTTTAGCACTCTGTATCTCTCTCTCGCTATTCCTGTGTTGAAGTTCGGGTGTTCTGGTCTGCCTGGGTGCCCAGTTAAGCTGGTAAAAAGCTGGTTGGAGGATTTGGTTCAGGGGGTAGTAATTAGTGGCTGGTACCCTACCTGGATAAGCATAGTGCCACAGAGGTCTCTACTCAGATCTTTCCCCTTTGATATCTTTCTCTCTCTCAACATAAGCTGGAGAAGGACATCTAGCTAGAGAGCTGGCACACTCCTGCAGGTTACAGATGACACCAACAGAACAAAATAAATGAGAGGGACTGATTAAATATTCTCAGGAAATTTGGAAAGCACAATTTGTTTTCTCATTCCTGTCTATGTTACCAAGAATAAACCTCAGGTTTATGGAAGAATCGCAATTCCAGTACATGTTCTTTGATCACTTTTCTTACCAAGTCTTTCCCTAAAATAAATCCTTTTTGTTATTCCTGCTATTCCCTGATACATCTTTCATTTAATGAATTCCAGCTAAGAAATTAGGGAGTATTTCAATCAAGATTCTTTACAGAAGAGACTCCAACTGGTGAACACATTAGTGAAAAAGACAAAAATAATTAAACTCCCTACCGAGTCTGAAATTCTGTTGCTATGATTCTTCTCATCGGGTAAAAAAAAAAAAAAATATATATTAATTGAAAGCTTGAGTCAGAATACATTTTGTATGCTCGTCATGACCATGTTAAACTTATAAAGCAAAAGAAAAATTAGAAGACACCAGCACCACTTGTCTGTAGTTTTAAAATAAGAAAGAAAATAGTGCCGAACAAGGCCTCTGCTCTAGTCAGAGATAGGAGCCAAAAACAAGACAAGAGAATAAATCAACAACAGATTTTTATCTGGAGCTATTCTTCACATTAAAGATGAGAGTCTTTATATAAGACTTGGCATAAAACTTTCTGTTAGAGAACATGTCATCTCCTCATGCATAAAAAACCCAACACATTTAAAAAAACAACCAAAGAAACCCACAACAAAAGAAACACAGGTACACCCCCAAAACCTTAAATCCAGAAAATCTCATAGGGACAAATATATGAGAAAATTCTCATAACTGAACATCAACAATGAAAACAGAAATTGTATTCAACAGACTCAACTGAAGAAAAGCCTGAATTTGGACAGACCAAATATATCAATCCAAGTAATTAAAAAAAATTACGACCATAACATCGGGTTCCTCTGAATCCAATACATTTTTTATACTAGCTGCAGGCAACTATCTGGTGCCTACTCAAGAGGTAAAAAAAGTTAAGGTTTTACAGCCTGGTACTCTGGTTAGGCACAAAGAGAGTAACTTCACAAACAATAAGTGCAGACACAAGCGTAACAATGTTCTAGCACCAGAATCTCTGCTTGGCCGTACGATAGCATGCTTCCAGGGCTCACTGAAGCTTGCTTTCTGCCAGGAACCATGGCCACAAAAGGAAATAATGAGCTCTGGTTATCAAGGCTGTGCCTTCTAAAGCTGCCAATTTCACAGGCAAAGTAGCAACACACTGTTGCTTTGTCAGAGTTGGCAACTCTCCAGACAATGGCTTTCCTTCAGCTGGTGTGCTGAAATCATATGGTGTCACTTAAAACTGGGATCCACATTTCTGTTTCAAGAAACGCATATTCTGAGAGGGCATATATAGGTGAGAGTGACATTAATGATAGGCAATATTCAGGATTACCAATTTGGTCATGTCTTTTGCACTGCAAAAGAGTCAGAAGATTTGGGTTGCCAGATACTGAATTTTGGAAAACTGTTCTCTGGTAAGCAGCTAGAAGAGACATCCTACATCCCAAAGGCTCTAGACATCAATGCCACTTTAGTCATTTGGAACCTAGTGTTAATCATAATTATCCCTTCTCAATTATTAAAGCAGTGAGATTACTATTAACGAGGAGGAAACCTACAGTAGACCCCTGTATCCCTTGGTATTCATTAATACATTTAGCTTGCAGAAGTCTGTGCAAGTTTGTTGGAGCCAAAGCTCCATAGTGATTTATGCCAATAAATATCTAGCTTATGTTGTCTGCTTTACTACTTTAGCTGCTGCTCCAGACTGCATTTGAAACAGTAATGAAGCAACAGAGCAAGCTTGTTAGGTGACAGAAAATTCATTCAAGTATCTTTAAACACCTGACTTGAGCAAGAAAGCCAGCCAAATCTGGGTTCTTGCTGTCTCAAACATTCACTCTTAGGGACAGATATAATTATTTACACTTAATAAATATTAACAGGTTGAATCACATTTAATTTACCTTCTCTACTCAAGGCCAAGAGAAGCTGTGGTCTTTATTAGTAAATTTTGTAATACCCAAGAGCCATCTAGACTACGCTATATCCTTCTCAAACTTAGGGAACACCCAGAAGGTGCCAGCTGCATATGGAGCACACACTGGCCACTTACAGTCCAGTTCAGCCTTTTCGGCACCATGACCAGTCAGTACTTTCTAAATTCAAATCTTTTCCCTTTATAACAGGCAATAATGACTAGTATAGCCCTTCAGTGCTAGCACATTGACAGTGCCAACATCTCAAGAGCTAAGAAAGAACAAAGAAGAAAATAGGACACTCCACAAAGCTCTGGACAGGAGAGAGTCATGCTCAGAGAGACATTCTTTTGGGCAACAGTTTCTTCTAAGCTTGCCACTGGTTTCAGGTCAGGCCACAAACCCCAGTTCGATCAGAATATGGCCAAACTCCTACAGTTTGCATTGCCAAGCTAGAGCTTGCAACGTTCCGTGATTCTGTATGTGCACCAAGTACACTGAGATACCGGATGACCAGCGTAGACTGTCAATGGCTAGGTAATAAAAGTCTTCACGACAGGCACAGGACCCTTAAGAACACAATTATTTTGTATTGCTATCAAAATCACTTCAGAAAAAGATGATCATTTCTCTCTGGATTCTGAACGCACCTCTGGATTTTTACAGGCATTGTACAGATGGTGGCTGCAAACCTTTTGAACCTTGCACTGCAGGCCTTCTGAATTGCCATGCGTACAGATTCAGCCAAACCACCGGAAGCAGGGCACCTACATGTTTTGGCAACGCCGTTTCCTTCACTCAATAAATACCCTCTCCTACCAATCAGCACTGAACACTGAGCTATTGATATTTATCCCAGGAGACTAAAAGGTTGGCAGGATGGTCGTATATGGTCACATTACGGTCAGCGGAAGAAGAGCAAGGAGCTCTCTTACATGTAGTGATGCAGACTTAAAGCAGGTGTATAGCATGGGGCTTTTGTACTCATCCTCTCTGTCAAGAGACTTAGGAACATCTAGAGATGTCAGAGGATTCTGGACTGTCCTTCCCACACTCGAGAGCAGCCAAATATCAAAGACTGAAAGCACCCTGACCAGGCAGGAGGGGCAGGTAAGGAAATCTGTCATTGAAGGCACGATAGCAAGAGCAAGGCAGTGGTAAAAGTTCAACTTCACAACATTTCCATTCCAGTTATTCTTTTCTTCTTCGTAGATCACAATGAGCTGAAAGCACACAGTTCTTATGGCAAAAGAGCCATTGCTTGCCTTAGTATAAAATTATGTAAATGACAAAAAGCTACTGTGTTTTAGATTAAACTATTTGTGCTACAAATGCTACCACTTCAATACGCTACCAATATATAAAAGGAGTAGCTATCACCACAATTTATGGAAGTCTGTATATTCCTGTTTGTAGTTGTAGCAAAACATTTAATACCAATAACAGAAGCAATATCTTTGAAATTCTCAAACTTTTTTTCTCCCACACAGGGAAGCCTTAGAAATCAATGACAAAGAAGCAGCAGGCATTCTGTGTATCACATCAACACCAAAATATCAAGTCTGCTCTGCTACAAAAGTCCAGAAGAAAAACCTGTTTCTATAGGACTAACAACTGAAGGTTGGGACATTTCCCTGAATGTGTACTTTGCATTCATAGTCTGATAGATTAGAATTCTCTGGGTTTACGTCTAATTTACTTTACTATGAAACAGAATAATTTGATGTTAACATTAGTTCGTTACTGCACTAAAATAATGGTAAAGGCATTTTATTACTATTCCAGAACTGGAGGAACTGATATTTAATCTTGGTGTCATGATTGTCCACTCTTTTACTTTTTGGGGTTTTTTAAATTTTCTTTTTATTTTTTTGGGGGGAGTCATTCAGTGGAGTGGAGTGCAGGGAATCAGGCAGAGATAATTTTAAAACAGAGTCTTATGAATTTTTATCAAACCGGAAAATATGTTATGGGATTGGATTTTCTGTATATTTAATGAGATAGATTTTCCACATGTCTGGACTGGGATGGAGGGATTCCACCATCGCAGCTGCAACTCTAACTAAAAAAAATTCCAAAAAAATTGGAACCCCACTGTAGTATGTACCACACAAACACAACACTAGAGATTTTGTGCATAAGCTTTTAAAATGCACATACTATTAAAAAGGACTTCTAATTATTGCAAGGAGTCTGCTGCTTTCAAATAAAGAGAGATGTGGTTAACAACTCATTATTTAAGCTTCTACTTATTGATAGCAAAATACACTTCCTTAATTAAGAAACAAACAAAAATTGCAATTACATCCCTTTACATTACCTCAAAATATTATCGATATGCCAGGAAAACACTCAAGGCATGCCCTCATTCTTCGAGTTCTCCACTCTTATGACAGCATATTTTTCATACTAAACATTTCCAGCTATAGCTTATTTTCTTTTTATTGACATACTCTTCTTCAGCTCCTCAAAGCAAATTCAGATCTGCTTCTCTGATTGCCTGCATTTATACTCCTCCTATGACTCTTCAGCCTTTCTGACCTATTCATTCCCCACCCCATAAACTTGTCACATTCTCATTTTTCTGTATGTTTAAGGAGGAACAAATTTCATACCCTGATGAACAGACAGAAATGAGATCCTACCAGCTGAAGGCAGAGGCAATGACTGTGTCTGGAGGAAGGGTTGCTGCTGTGTTGACATGACAGGTGTTTATATCCTCCTGTGTGCCGCTGTTAAATCTTTCCTAACAATCAGGAATATTTAAGGAGGGAAACTGTGAGTGCAGTACATGAACATAAACAAGATTGCAACTTAAACCAACATGTACAGAAAAAAAACACTCTGATACCCACCTAAAACTGACTTTAAGTTCATTGTACATCACACTTTATTACTGAATAATACTCCACTGTAAGCAGGTTTTGTTCATGACTCAACACAATAGAAAGTCAAAGTTCCACAGGACTTCTGAGATAATCAGGGTGAGAAATTAAATTTCTTTTTTATCATTTTACAAATTATATACTATAAAATATACTTAAATTTAGAGGTTTGTATTTAGATATTCTAAAATTAATTTATACTTTGGGAAAAGCTTTTGAAACATAGGGAGAAAGAAAGAAGAAAAAAAAAGGCATTTTTTAACAACAGCATTAAAACTACCCAAGTTATTTAGCTTGTCCGAAGTGCTGACTTCTAAATTAGAGGGAGTCTAAAAAAGACTCCTAGAAGAGTAGTTACCTTGCTACAACTTTGTCCTGCAGTTCCACATTTCTTCTGCATTTTGTGAAGTAAAACATTAAAAGACAGGCTTTTAAGCTATAAGTATCAGACACAAAAGATACACAGAAAAGTTCTCAAGAGATTAGACCAAGAAACTTCAGGTTGGGGGAAAAAAAAAACAACAAAATACCCGACAAAAAATCAACTTCATTTTGGGAAGCAAAGCATTAAAAAAAAAAAAGAGTGAAAAAATGAGTGTAAAAAAATATATTTATGAAACATGGGAGAATTTTCTCCCCCAGGAACTTCAGCCGAAATGTTAAGCATTCAGATGTTAGTGCTGGGTTCTATCATTTGGGCAAGGATTAAAAACTTCAGTTCATTGGAAAACTAGTCTGGTAGCTAACGAAAAAAAAAAAAAGAATTAAAAATATTTTTTGCTTATAAAGTCTAAGGCTGTGACATGAAGTATATGACAAAACTGAGTATCTGTAAAACATTGTATTAGATTTACACTTTTGTCTTACCATTGACTAGGACTTGTTCTTTGGAATTATTTTATCTGCACTTACTTGTCATCTCCCTCATATCTCTACTTTGTTGTTTTTTTTTTCCAGAAACTGAATAGTTACTTCAGCTACCTAAAATTAACGAGTCAACATCAGAATTGAAAGAGACATTACAAAAAGCTCTAGTGTTTTGATTCAGGATTTCGAGTTTTCCTTGTGAGAAGAAAATGTGACCACTGGGTTTGAACCAGTTTTTTCTATCAACCACCAGTGTCCTCCCAAATCCGTTACTGAATTTAAACAGATATGTCCCAATTCTCACACAGGGAGAATTTAGCCTCATACACAATATTCAGCACAAGCCATTCTCTATTTTTCAAATGAACGTGAAAAAAACCCGACACTTTAAATCTTCACCCTATACTTCAAATGTCATATCCAAAAATGCTAAAACTCTAAATAACAGTATGTTCCTCCTAACAAGTGCAAGGGTGCTCACTTTTGACATACTGCAGCAGT
The DNA here is from genome assembly GCA_013396935.1 of Baryphthengus martii. Classification (NCBI taxonomy): domain Eukaryota; kingdom Metazoa; phylum Chordata; class Aves; order Coraciiformes; family Momotidae; genus Baryphthengus; species Baryphthengus martii. The sequence continues at coordinate 42,955 of VWZK01005926.1, forward strand.
GCACTGACATGGACCAAATTGTTTTCATAAGTTCCCACGTTCAGCCCTTTTCAGAGGCATGTGACATTGGAGATGTTGAAATAACACTGAATAATTTAGTACTTGGTGTATCTTGAGAAATCCAAGTAGAAGCAGTCGGTATCCTTATGGTCTTTCAGTTGAAGGCTACACTGCCTTTTGCATACCAGATTTTCTTCCACTTTACCAAAGGCAAGATTGGATCAAAACACAAGAAAACAAGGCAAACTATTTCCTGCATTATTCCACACTTGCATGGTCATAGTCTCAGACATCTGCTTTTAGCTTTCTGAATGTTTTACCAGGATTGCTGCTTTCTTATACAGTCAAAGCATTGAAGTGCAGTTGAATATATGATATAAAATCAAAGAACCAAACAAATAATGGAATAACAACTATAGTTCTTGCTCACTGAAAAATTGTGAATGACAAAGTTAAAAAGCACAGTTATTGTAAAAAAAAATAAAATAAAAATTGTTAAACATGAAGAAATACAAAAACTACAAACATATCTTTTTAGATGACCTATTTGACACATGCTCCCAAACCTCCAACAAGTTTTTAACTTTTTACACTTTTGTAATCCTCAAATTGACTCAAGTTAGTGAAAGCACAAGTTTTCTAAATCCAAAACTGTGATTTATAACACACAACCCTGGGCAATAAAAGTCTGGAATATTATTTCTAACATCACAGATTCATTCAGATGAAGAAATACATTTATATAGTAACTTAAAAACTTATAAATATTTAAGCTGCCATAATTATTACCATCTGACAACTGTCACTTTTCAACATACACTTTTCCTCAAGTGACAACAGCATTCCTCTCAAGAGTCACAGTTCAGGATTTTGAACATTTATATCATTTTATAGGAAAAGATACAGCACAAGAGCAGAATCCCATTACAATTTTTGTCTCCGTTAATGCTGCATGAAAATTCTACCAATTTTGTCTGCCAAGTTATCAACTGTTCAAGTTATTTCCACACCTCTTTAATAATTGGATAAGTGAAAATTGCAAATAAAATTAATCAGAATTTATGTTTAATATTACATACGGTAACTTTAATACTGTTCGTATGGTATTAAAAATACATACTAGACTTCAATTTCAAAAGAATTCCTCATATTAAAAGTATGTTAATTAAACTAAGAACCTTGTCTCCATTTTCAACCAGGCAACCTCACGAGTCTGCTATTAATTACTTCTATTACATTTTTCTTTCACACACCCTTATTTTTTTTTTTATTTAGCTACGTTTTAGCTGTATGTCACTATTTCTGTTAGTCAGGCTATCTGAATATAAGGCATTATTTGTGTCTCACTTCCATCATTACATTGAAAATAAGGATATATTTTATATTGGATATGTAATCCATAGATACTCATAAATGATGACTGCCCTTAACTAAATGTAATTCAGAATGCACCTAACAAGAAAGTTAAGTATTTTTCTTATGTTCTCTTTATGTCTCTCTTTTTCCTTAGAAGTCACAGCAAAAAAAAAAAGAAAAAACAAAACCACAACAACTTCAGTATTATTTAGGACTGAATTTCACATTTATTACCAAGATACCACACAGAGCCTTACTATCCAAGTTGCTCGCTTAAACCAATACGATTAGTAACATCTAGAATTTTACTTTTCCTCATATTGATAGTGCAATAAAGGCACCAAAAGTGCCTCAAACCTGCAAAAACTGGTAAAAAGCAGGTTAGATGAGCTATACCAAGAAGCCATATGACACTGCAGATTAGTGTGAGAGAGGAACTCCAAACCTGAGAATGCTACTGGTTGGTATTACTTAGAAAAAAAGTTTAGTATTTTTGCCAGTGTGATTATTTCCCCACAAGAGTCAGCTCTCCTTTTCATTTAAAGGAGAGGGTTCTCTTACTTTTGGAGACAAAAGGGTCTTTTTTTTCCCTATTGTTCATGAAGTTAAACAAGAAAAATAATGGATGCCAAAAGAAATACAACCAGAGCGGAAGAGTCAGGAATGAAAGGGAGGACTGTGAGTAATTTTGGGGAGTTAGTTATTTGAAGTACAGCTGGTTGATGACCTACGTACTAAAAGCTGCCTGCAAGGCACCTTTCCCTCGCTATTACTACTCTCTTGTAGAAGATGCACGTCCTCAGCAAGTGACTTTACCTTCTCTTCCTCAAGTGAGACCCAGAAATTGTTTTTACCTGAACAGGAGAAAGATGGACTCTGCACCTTTTTCTCCCATCTCCCTTCTTAGTTTAGTGGGCAGTCTTTCTTCCACATACTCTCTTCTCACTAAGGCTTAGATCCAGCAGTGTCTAAATCTAAGTTTATTGGGAGAAGGAAGGAAAGGAAGAGGGTAACCCATGCTGCTTCCACCAGACTCCAGCATGTCTCCAGTTGCATAGGTGGCCTCCTGATCCTTCTGATGGAAACTACTTCCAGGGCAGCAGAAGCCTGTGACCAGATTCTTTGAAGACTTAAAGAAGAAAGAAGCAGCCCTTCTCCTCCTAACCCCCCTCCCTTTGATCTATGCGATGTTCATTCAGGTTCTCAGAAGAAGGTACCAAGGAATGTGGAAAAAAACCAGACAGCATTCATATAGATAGAAAACTAATTAGTATATGGTAAGATAAAATAATATTTTTCTCCAATTAGTAACAAAAGAGCATATCTGACAACATGCAGTCCTCAAAACTTGCTCTTTTACAGATCTTCTGTCTAAACCAGCAGCATTGCTTTAGTAATTTGAGTGAGAAATACTGAGAACGTTGCATGTGAAACTGCCAGCTACGTGCAACTTTGATGTCTTCTTTCCCCACTCTTGAATATTGCAGTCTGCTGAAGTGAAAATCATTTCTCCTCTGGCAGAGCTGCAGGGTTTTTTTTTCTGCTAGAAAACATTCAGCTGAAGAGCTTTCTTGAGTTTTTCTCTTTTGAGTTTTCTTTTTCCCTGGGCTTTAAATCTGATGAAGGCAGAAACTCGGCAGGCTTCCCCTCTATAGAAGACAGGATCCTGCAGACATTTGATTAAGATGGTATCTGTTCTCCTGCAGATAAGTAAGATTGCCGAACAAACTAGACAGCTATGTCACTGAACAAAATTTCGCAGACCATATGAATAAATTTTCCTGTTGACAACTTATTTAATACTCCAGACTCCTCCTTAATACCAGACTCCTCCGTAGTTGCCTACACAATGCCTGTCTAGTTCCTATCAGATTGCAGAATTTAAAAGCCAGCTCTGAGGCCTTGCCCAGCAAAACTGACTATTTAAGAACAGCACTTAGAAAACAGTCATTTAAGCAATGAGGAGTCACAGTCAATAGCTGTTTGGGAGAAAAAAATAAAAATAAAAAAAAACTCTACTGGTTTTGATGAAATTTTCCTCAACTCCAACTCTCAGAATTAGAAATGTACAAACCTGGTGGGAGCTTAGGGGTTTTTTGTGGAAAGTGGAAGAGGATAAGCTTTAAGAGTTCAAGGTAAAAAACTCCCCACTTTGTGTAGGCATTTGGGCTTTATGGAACTGTAACTACCATTCTTCAACCATATGAATCACAGAATCACAGAATGTTANACAGTGCTGGCTCATGGTCATCCTGTTGTCCACCAGGACTCCCAGATCCCTTTCCCCTACACTGCACTCCAACAGGTCTGTCCCCAGCCTATACTGGAACCTGGGGTTGTTCCTGCCCAGATGCAGCACCCTACACTTGCCCTTGTTATATTTCATTAAGTTTTTCTCTGCCCAGCTCTCCAGCCTGTCCAGGTCTCGCTGGATGGCAGCACAGCCCTCTGGCGTGTCAGCCACTCCTCCCAGCTTCGTATCATCAATGAAACAATATAGTTTAATTTCCAGCATAAATCTGAAATGATTTAAGCGGGTTTTCTTCCTTTAATAAAGATTTTTAAAAATGAATGCCTGAATTCACTTTGGGTTTCAAGCTCAGTCACATTTTGGAGGCAAGGAGGCACAGCTTCTGGGGTTAGAAGCAGTAGAATAAACAGCAGGAGGCTATGGATAGGTGATGTCCACAGATCAGAATCAACTAAAATTAGGGCACATTAGGTAATTTCTATAGCCTCGTCTTCTTCTAACTTCTAACACCAAGCAGCGCAGGACAAATTCTACAGAAATAACATACTTACCAGACTCCTGGTTTTGTTCTTTACATATTAGTACTTCTGGTTTAGTCCTTTATATATTTGTAACCATACAATTTTAACCAAAAAAAAAAAAATCTTTAATATTAAATAATATTATTACTAGCAATCCTAACAAAAAAAACAAACAAGACTTGTGCTTTATAGGTAGAAACTATTATTGACAGAAAAGAATATTTAGATATTTGGCCAAGAGTCAAGACAATCGAACCTGGACAGCATGTTTAAAGCCAACTCTGACCTTTTGAGGTTGGGAGAAAACATTCACCCTTATTTTCAAAAGAAAAAAGAGGTCACCTACTAATTGAGCAGCAAAAACTATTTACAACACTACCATGGGCAGAAGGTCAGCTACAAAGAAAGATTTCAAAGCTGGGAGTTGAATTGATTACGACTAATAAGCAACTACTCACCACACAGTCTCACCTTCAACAACCAGATTTTCTAAGAGTAGTGATATGGACTTTATCAATCTGTGGAAGGTGCAGTAATCAAAAGCCATTTCATAATACTTACTTTTATTACCAGATAGTTTCTTAATTACCTGATAGTTGCTTTAATACCACATACCTGGTATTATTCCCAGTAGAGCCAGGGAATATGGCTGTCTTCTCTTTTCCAAAACCAAACTCCCATTGTAAATGGAGAAGTTTCAGTGACTTTCCGACAGATTTTACTGAAAACTGCAGCAAACTTAAGACAGAACTACTCATATTTTGTTTCAACATTGAAAGCGTACAACTGCCCAGACAGAAACTGGCACCGACATCTGCTTAGCAGACAAGTGACATGTCCGGTAATTCCAGTTGAGTGCACTGAACAGAATGTTTTTCTTACATCAAAGAATGTGTTTTTATCTATCTTGACTCATATAGTCATCATACAACACTTCAGCATGAAGGACGCAAAAAACCAGCACAAAAACACACTCAGAGACAGAGAAGGAAAACAATAAAATGGAAAAGGTGCCACTTAAAACCATAGTGACCCAATAGTAAGTGCTCACAAAAACTAGTGAGATAATAGAACATAGTGGAAGGAAGAAAAAGGGTAATATTTAATTAAGGTAAGCTTTGACAGAGAGCAACTCTACAGATGTTCTGAAAGATGAGAGCGGACAGGTTTTTTAGTCTTAAGTAGACACTCACAGGGTTAGAGCTGCAAAACATAACTTGCAACTGTCCGTGACTGGAAAAATGGGTACAAAGGGGAAGGAAATGTACATCATCTCTATTTGACAGACTTTTATTCTTTTCCTTGAAATTTCTTTGAAGGAAAAAACTAAGTATCTGGCCTGGCTAGTAAAAAAACAAAAGCAGAATGATGTGTAAATGCACCACCCACTATCAGACTGGAGAGCTGGACTGTGCAGTTCTCTGTGGTCTGAGAAGACTACGGATCCTCAAAATCAGCTGCTTTGATGAACCAATTTTATTTTATGTCACTCGGGAAATGGCAGTTGATTTGGAGCACCTGTCTTGTACTAGGTGAGATGAAGAATGGTTGTGTATGCACAGCCGTGGCCTGGAAATACTCTATGGCATGCCTAGAAAGGCAGTGCTGTAAAAACTTAAATATTTTAGGTCTGGAGACTCATTGATGGAATATCTTATGTCAGAACAGCACACTGCTGGGAACTCCTCCACTAGACATAAGCAGCAGCAGCGCAAAATATTGGCTCGCGCTGAAAAGAGTGTTTGGGCAGAGAGGGAGAGCAGTAATACAGTGGGCAAAAGAAGGAGAGGGAAAACCCGTGTACAGGACAATGACGGAGAAGGACAGAAAGCAATCAATGTTTGCTGAAGGTTTCTTTTAGCAAATTCAAAAAGAAGTATTTAATGAAAACAACTTCTGGACTGGAAAGAACCACAACATTACCTCATCTGATCTCCTCTATTACACAGAATCAGAACGCAGCAATAATCATAGAATCATTTAGGTTGGAAAAGACCTTAAAGATCATTGAGTCCAACAATTAACCCGGTACTGCCAAGCCCACCACTGAACTATGTTCCTAAGCATCACACGTACACATCTTTTAAATACCTCCAGGGATGGGGACTCCACCACTTACCCCCCTGAGCAGCCTACGCCAGGGACTGACAACCCTTTTGGTGAAGAAATTTTTTCTAATATCCAATATAAACCTCCCCTGGTTCAACTTGAGGCTATTTCCTCTCCTTTTACCACTTGTTACTTGGGAAAAGAGACCAACTCCCACCTTGCTAAAACCTCCTGTCAGGTACTTGTAGAGAACGAGGTCTCCTTCGAATCTCCTTTTCTCCAGGCTAAACAGCCATTGTTCCCTCAGCCGCCCCTCATAAGACTTGTTCTTTGGACCCCTCCCCAGCTTCATTGTTCCTCTTTGGACTCGGTCCAGCCCTTCAATGTCCTTCTTGTAGTAAGGGGCCCAAAATTGAACCCAGTATTCCAGGTACAGCCTCCCCAGTGCTGAGTACAGGGGGATCACTACTGTCCTAGTCCTGTTGGCCACACTATTTCCGATCCAGGCTAGGACGCCGTTGGCCGCCTTGGCCACCTAGGCACACTGCTGGCTCATATTCAGCCAGCTGTCAATCAACACTGCAGGTCATTTCTGCCAGGCTTTCCACTCTTCTGCAAGCCTGTAGTGTTCCCTGGGGTTCTTGTGATCCAACTGAAGGACCAATAATGCTGCCTTCTTCAGGAATGGCTGCTCTGTCAAAACCAAAACAATCTGAAAAGGCTAAAGCCCACAGAGAGGTCTTTGGAAACCTGCTTTGATTCCTGCAAGATCCCTTCATAGACTACTGTGCAAGTCTGGGCTCCTGTAACTTGTGACAGGGGGCCACCCCAGCAGCAGGAGGATCCTGCACTCAGAGCTTCCTACAAGGCAAGAGAGTCACAGGAAGGCATTTTCTCTTGACTACGTTTCTCTCCTTCATGATCAGTTCCCAATCACAGAATGGACCTGAGAAAAGGATTTTGATTTACAGCTGTACCCTTTCCAAGTCAGTTCCTTTTCCTGTGATCTCCCAGGTAACAATTTGAGAGATGATAGAGTAAGAAGATGCCACATGCTGTGAAATAGATGTTAGATTTAGTTACACTTTACTCCACAGCAAAGTAGCCCTTCTACGAACAAGGAAAAAATGTCAGAGGCTTCTGCCTTAACTCAGGTAGTTTCTCTCTAAGATGGTGCCCTTGGTGCACTGAGGCTCACCGTCTCGACCTTCCTTCTTTCCACAGCCAAGTGGCTTGGGGCTGCTGTCGCAGATGCTTTTTCTGCAGTTGAAACACAAAACACAGGTAATTGTTCAGGGTGCAGCTGCAAGCAGTATTAAAACAAACTAATACAAATCAAAATTGTCATTCTCTGCAGGTATGTTATTAGCAATGCTCCAAAAGTCTCTCTGAAAACCTGAGCAGATAGCAGTCTCTTGCTTCAGGAAAGTGTTTTTACTTGCGTTCTATCCCGTGTCACAGGCAATTCTGAAAGTCCCTTGGATGCCTTCCTTGGCTGCTTTTGTTACTTCAAGTCAAAAAAACAATGACCGTTTTGTCAATTACTCTGTTATTGAAAGGAATATTTGTAGTTACTTATCCAAGCATCTCAATTACGACTTTTCAAACACAATTATGATTTACCAGAGAAAAATCTTAAAAGTATTACAGCTCTTTGCGCAGAAGAGAGAGCACGAAGCAGCAGGGATACTTTGGAACAAACATTTCCTCCAGAGATCATATAAGCAAATATTCTTAAATCTTTTTAAGTTTTGGAGTACGAGTAATATGAAAATGTTGTACTTTTCAAAAACTTTGACAGAATAGAATGCTGCGGGAACTGTATACATAACAGAAAAGCAACAATAACAATAATACTGTTGCCTGGCACAGGAGACAATCACTCTTTTATTCATATTTCTATGTTGTTTAATACTCTAGTAATTCTAAATGATAGTTTTTGATCCAGCCAAGTTTATGACAAATAGTAACAAGTCTATGTTCTTGAAGTACTGTCAATTACTTTTTAAAACTTCTGACTACAATAAATTTGTTCATTAAAAAAGAAAAGCAAATCAAGAAGAACAAAATGACTAGACGACAATGAAACAAGTTCCTTAACTGAAAGGCATCAAGTTTAAGAAAAAAATTCTACCACATTCTTCCCCTAAAAGGCACTAATTTTATCCATAATATGTTAGGAGTCAAAACACTCTGAATGCTAACCATGAAGGGATGCCAACTTGTAAAAATCTGCATTACGGGTAAATTCATTCCTATTGAGAAAAGACAAAGGTTTGGGGGTGTTTTTTTTCAATACGTTCCTGGAAAATTCATTTCACTCCTGGCAAACTGTAGATCCAGTTTACAAAAAGAACACATTTGTCATGAAATACTTCACGACAATTTGCCATTTTCTGAAAAATTAGCTACTCATGCCTCCGAAAGATGCTCACGGTTTAATTTTGCTATTTGCACAACAAAAGCCCTGTAAAAAGAACCAGGTCTGCATAACATCAGAGTAAACATCACAGTAACCAACGACGTGATACTCAGCACCTTTTCTCCTGGTGTCCAGGGCAGGTTGCTTTAGCTTCCAGGCAAGCATAGCAGGAGTGCCTAACTAGCATCACAAATCAACATGCAGCTATTCGTGTTTCTTTACACTTCAAGTATTGAGTGTTTCCTGCTTGTTCCTGGAGTCAAGATTTTTCTGTACAACTGGAGATATGCATATGTCAGGACACTGACTGAAATAATTTATGATTCTATACCCACTAGAATTTTTTATCAAAAAGACCTTTGTCTTCAAACCCAGTTCACATTTGCTAGATATTTTTTTTTTTTTCTTCTCTCTAGCGGCAGAACACAGTGGATTTCCAAAGGTTTGGTTTGTTATGTTATGAAAACCACAGTAGTGTCATTTTCTAGAACTACATCACAATACTTCATTTTAAGAAGGATTTTCTTAACATGTTTAAAGGTTCGCTTGGCCATTTGAATTTTCTTATATAATTATTACCAAATTAGTGATTTTTAAGAGTGAAACGTTGAAATTCAACAGTTTGAGCAACACTTCAACAAAAGTTTAAAATTCAAATGTGTCATAAGTGGTTGGAGATGGGTTCATAACATCTTTTAAAATCAGAAATGCAGAAACAGACACAAGAGTGAAAATTCTCATGTTTAAACCTTATTTCGAGAATAGTACTTCTCAAAAGTTAAATTTCCCACAAACTTTTAACATTTTACTTTATCACGTTGTACCTCATGCATGAAAAAAAAAAATGTACATAGGAATGAGAAAGCCTTGTTTAAAACCTCACTATTTCTGTCCTTAAGGAAATCTTAACACTTCAAAGTTGATTTCAGGAAGACAGGAAGTTAACATCCTTAAGTCTATTGTAAAATAAACATTTCTGAAAGTGATACAGATAACAAAAATATGAAGTAAAAATTTAATTTAACACAAGATCTAATTATAAAGGTGGTTTTAAGTAACAATTTGCATGCAAGTCGTTCTAAGAATAGTTCTAACAAAACATCTAGGCTTCTGAAAGGTATTTTGACAAAACTATTCTTACAGAAAAAAACTCCTGATTTTTTTTATCTGACAAACTTGCGTAAATTATGTAAGGGACACTTTATTTATTTACTTTTAGAGCCCACTGAATTATTTTTGTTGAGCTGACAATTTTTAATTTTTGCTTAACCAAGAAACTACTCACTAAGCATTACTGTTAGACAGTTCCTACAATCAAACTTACTATTTGCATGAAATTGAAATATTTGTTGTATTATATCTTCTGTACAAAATTCCATTCCTCTTATAAGCTCTGGTAAATTCTACTAATTCTTCTCTTTACACTTAGCCTAACTTGTTCCGAAATGATTAAACAGCAAAACTCAAAAAGTCTGGCTCCTGCTTTTCAGAGCTGTAGCCAGCAAGTGATTATATTATTCCCCATCACAGCAGCAGGCAGACAGAACCAGAAAAGGAAACAACCAGCTGGTATAAAACATAAAAATGCATTCAAAACCAGCATAGGCAACTCCAATGCAATTTATGCATAAAGGTGGGGTTTTCCTCCTGCAATTCCCTTACATTCTGGTATTATTCTTTTCCAGAGGGTTAGAATTTTTTCAAATTCAGCATCTTGAGCAACATAAAGGTTTGTAATCTTATTTCACAAACAGTAATTACTCATTCACAAGAACACAGAAATGAAGATCGAGGCTCTGAGAACAGTCAGAAAAGTTGGACTTGCACATACTTGTTTGTCAGAGCAGGAGATTGATATACAGATACATCGAGGACTTTTTTTTTTCCACCTAAATTTGAAATCAGGAGCACAGTTATGAAACAGGAGCTAATGTCTGTGTGGGGAAAAACTTCTACAATATCTCTTTAGGTCAGTAAGAGATGCAAAACTTCACAGGAGTTAGCCTAAGTGTTTTTACTGAAAAACAGTGAAAATTTTATTTACTAGTTATTTTTAAAGATAAAAACACTTGCAATAGATAAGCTAAATCACTTGCTGAAAGCATTCCACTGATAGATATATCAAGAGTTGACAGCAAGAATATAATTGTCACAAAAATAGATCCTGTTAGTCCTGCTGTCTTATAAAGTCACATATCAGGGGACACTCTAGTGTTAGTAAACAATTTTAACAGACATTTTCACCAATTAAAACTTTTTAGAGGATATCTGTGAAATTATTCAGTCTCTGTTTGACAAAAATATAAATGTAAAAGTCAAAAGAGGTAACACTAACAGACTGCAGTTTTCAATCTCACATAAAAGTAACATCCAAGATTGGAAGTGGGATGTATATGTATATTAAAATAAGCAGGCATCTAAATAGAATAATTGAAGAGTAACTGAAAGTGTATTTATGACTCAATAAGCTAAATCTGCCACCTATTTAGGTGTTAGAAATCGTGACATCACCAGTGAGAACACTGATTAGTGGAAAGACTTTGAATCAATTAAGTATAGTTAGTAACTAAGTTGATAAAACACACAACTACTAACTATATGGCATTTTAAGGAACAGCCCAAAGAGCTATTATGAAATTAAAGAAAAAGATTCACTGCTACACTTGTATATAGTTATTGCAAAGCAATACTTTTTTTTTCATGTTCTTTGATAACAGAATGCAAACCCTTTATCTAACCATCTTTTAAAAAAACAACCAACCACCTCCAAGTGGTTTCATGAGTCTCATGAAAGCGGGACTTGACAAAAATTCGGCAGATCAGCATACCCACGCAGTGTCCAATTAAAGGCACTGGGTTTCTGTACTTGTAGAAGTTTTTTGGTGCACAGCAACTTAGATTATTAGGACCTGAATACGTAATTCTCTTCAATATTAAAAAAAACAAAACAAACAAAAAAAAAACACACCACCACACTCACTTTAAAAGAACTTATAAAAATTCAGAAAAATATAATCACAACATGTTAGGGGTTGGAAGGGACCTCAAGAGATCATCGAGTCCAGTCCCCCTGCCAGAGCAGGATCATCCAGGGCAGGCCACACAGGAATGCATCCAGGTGGTTTTGGAAAGTCTCCAGAGAAGGAGACTCCACCACTTCCCTGGGCAGCCTGTTCCAGGCTCTGTCACCCCCACAGTGAAGAAGTTTCTCCTCATGGTGAGGTGGAACCTCCTCTGTTCTAGCTCGTACCCATTATTCCTTGTCCTGGTACTGGGCACCACAGAAAAGAGTCTGTTCCCTTCCACTTGACACCCACCCCTCAGATATTTATAGGCAGGAATAAGATCCCCTCTCAGTCTTCTCTTCTCCAGACTGAACAGCCCTAGATCTCTTAGCCTTTCCTCACAGGAGAGATGTTCAAGTCTTAATTATACTTGTAGCTCTCTGCTGAACTCTTTCCAGTAGATCCCTGTTTCTCTTGAATTGGGGAGTCCAAAACTGGATCCAGGATTCCAGGTGTGGTCTCCCGAGGGCAGAGTAGTGGGGAAGAAGAACCTCCCTCGACCTACTGGACACAGTTTTCTGAATGTCCCCCAGGAGCTCATACTTTTTCCTAGAAAAGGTATATAAACTATGCACAAATCTGTGTATACATGAGTGTGGCTGTTCTTTCAGTTACTATTCACATGGATGAAGACTTACCTAAGTCTTCATTAGTTATTTCTGTCAAAATTAACTTCAGGGACCAGGTTGCCCTCTATGCTCTGTAAAGTGCACAGTGCTGAAAATCACATGAAAATAAGTCCTCATCTTTTCCACTTCCAGCTTCAATAGGCACTGGGAATGCACTGCTCCCATGCATTGGACTCATATTTTTTGATATTATTTCTCTGTACAGTTATGTGAACAAGATAGAATAAAAGTGCAAATGTGAGCACTTCCTTCATTCCACATTAGGAGGTTCCTTTTTAAGCTAATCCATTTGATGGCCACGAATTTCAGCACAAGCTGCTTGGGGGAGACCTAACTTACGGTTTTTTCCTTCTCCTGGGAGCAGATCTGAGGTCAGGGGAAGGCAAGAAGAAAATATGAAAGAACACAAAGAAAGCACCTTTTTTTTTTTTTTTTTAATGCATGTCTGCTCTTCTGAAAATAGGCTGAGTGGTAAAGTAACTCGGATACTTGCAATAAAGATAAAACTGGACTAGAGAACACTGATATGTATGTAGTTTAATGATAAAAATCCGGTAGTTTTCCACAGAATGGCAAACTTGTCATTAATCCTGCATGAAGTAGCTATTTGTTCTTTACTGTAGAAGCATTATTGCTTCTATGATTAACTCTGTGGCAGAATGGGAATTCTATCTCCTGTGTAGACTGGTTTGCTTTTGGCTTCTGTAAATGATGCTCATATTGAAATATCTACAACTACAGTAGCCACTTAGACTTTCTAAGAAAAGCTTTGTAGCCTGTGAAGAACAGCCTTGGTCAGCTATTTGAGAAAAGCAGACTACAGGTTAGAACATTTTAAACAAAATAAGTAGGTTTTTCATTTAAATGCAGAAATATTTTTTATTCCCGCTGGCCAGAAAGCACTGGAATTTCTTTGAAAAAATCTTGAAGAAGAGGAAGTAAATCAATAGAATTTTACAGAAATTATTGTAGAAAATGGTAATTTATATAGAAAATATGGTACAAAGTCTGTTTTAAAAGAATTATTACATTTCTTTCAAAGTAACAGTGCTTCCACATGACATAAACAGGAAGAATCTAATAGATTTTGTACAATGGAGACCTAATTTCTGTTAATTTTCGTGGTACCAGATGATGCAGAAGTCACTTTCAGGAACCAAGTATCTGACAAAGCTAAGAATCCCACCATGAAGAACTAACTGTGAAAAAGATGTTTCCCTTCAAACCATTCTAGTAAAGGTCAGATTTGACTTCTTCATAAAGAGTAGTACCTTATTCCATGACTGAATAATACTTGTCTCAGTAGGACTAGCACTTTAAGCATTCCACTAGCCAAATAATACCCTAGACCAACCATGAAGAGGAATGACCCGATGTGCAGGTTTTCCCAGAAACCTGATTACAGCAAAATCCATTGTACTAAGCCTGCACCACAGACTATACAACATAAAATTATTCTGGGATAAGTCTATGGAGGTAAATTTTGTCTTAATATTATTTAGTGAGCTAACGTAAACCTGTCGGAATCAGAAAGCACTGAAACATTTGAAAGCAGAAAACACATGCCGTCGAAACTCATCACTGTTGATAAGCATCTAGTGTTTAAAGCAGACACTGAGACGGGATGGAAATTCTGTGGTCCGTGTTATGTTAACACTCACTGTGGAGTAGTCTAGACCTCCCATTCTCCAGCTAATCTCAGCAGTTGACTGTTCCTGGCAGAAGCAATCAAGGCTGAAAAGCTCAGCAGGAGGTGTTCTGTGCATCTGATAACCACACTTAAAGATTTGGCCTACAGTCACATCGACACACTTTAAAACTTTACACATTAATAGGAAACTGAAGTATAAATGTGAGTCCTATTTTGGACCTGGGGAGACGAGAATCCGACGCCAAATCCTAGGGACAGACTGATGGGTTTGTCCTCCTCGCCCTCCCAAAAGGGACACCTTTTGGTAAGACTTGTGCCTCACCTATGCTGAGTGTCTGTCTGTTTGTTTGTTTGTTTTACCCTAGGAAATTACTTGTATTTTGAGCTATTTAATGATTTCTGCAGCTTAGTATATTTATCACCGGCAATCTTAAAGAATCTGTGTCTGTTGCAAGTGTAAATAAACCGTGTTATTCGTGAATCCGATTGCTTCTAGTGAATGCAACCAGACCTACAGTACAGACTGTTCGTGCATCTGGTATCAGACCTATAATCATGGGAAACCTGGGCTATTCGTGTATCCAACTGCTCCCTCTCAGGGAATTGGACCTACAGCATACAGGCTGTTTGTGAATCTGGGGTTGGACCTATAGACACAGTGACTACGCTATTCGTGAATCTTGACTACTGACCGGACCTAAGTGTGGTCTGGAGTCGAACCTATAGCGACACATCTTAATTGATGTACCTCTTAAGAGATCAGTCCAGCCGCCCCTAGCCCCTCTAATCTCTGAGGACCAGCTAGATCGCAAGGGGACTTTTCTCTTACTAAATTCTCCCCCCTCCCCCCCACTTCACACAACAAAACCTTAAGAGTGTAAGAATATGGAAGGCAACATTCTCTATTTTTTCTGATATTTACCTAAGAGCTGAACAAACAAGGAACATACAGGTTTCCTCTGAAAGAGAAATATGCCTGATATGGCAGTAAGCAGAAATATGCACAACGTGATGAATATTGCTTACGAATCAATGAAAGAAAATAGCTCTTTATAGCCATCGGGTGGGGCTTCTAAAAGTGAAAAGTTGAAGATTATTGAGAAGGTTTAGACCCAGAGGCAACACAGATCTTAAGATTCTGGCATTTCATAAATGCCTGTGCTTTTGATAAGCAAGTCACACTGTGTAAACATTTTATCTGTATTATGGACTGTATCACAGATTTGCAAGAAGAAAAGCTCTACAGGATCTTTCATTTGGGAAAAAGCAACAGCAGGCACAGATGAAAAAAATTTAGGCTGTTTTGCCTTCTACCGCTACAGCTGTTAATAAAAATATGCTATGCAATATTTAATGACTTTCTATGTTAGTATAAAGTCTGCTATGTCCAGAGGACACTCTAGACCAAGAAAAAAAACACTTCTAGCATCACTGTGTACCTGCATGGTACAGATTAAAGGCAAATTTTACACCAGATCTTGTCAAACTTCGCTGGTGAAAAACTGCTAACCACACTGGTATTTAAAACTCCAGAATTAACTGAAAGAAATTTTACCCAAAGTGGGTAAAACTACTTACCTTGAAAGAATGCTGATTTTTATGGCTTTCCTGACTTTTTTTCTAGTTTAGTACTCAGTATGTATCTGTACAGCAAATAGTTATATACAATTGAACTCCTTCCTAATTAATTTGATGTTTCTGAGGGCCACAGATGTTTTAAATTTATATGCAATATCTTCCTAAACCATAAATATTTAAATTGGTGCCATTGGTTTATGAAATGCAAATACAAATGATTTCCGAACTCCTACAGAGATGAACTGTGTTCTTTATACAGAAATCACTTCTCAACTCCTTTGTAGAAGAATGGTTCTTCCTGGGAGCCTTGGTGGACACACAGTACAGAGATGATAGGACTGACTGGATATAGGTGTCATTGCTGTGCTAAAGCCTTTCCAAGGCAAGTCAATTCAGGACAGGCAATAAAAGGGAGCTTAAAGCTCACTGAGTAAAGAGGAAAATAGGTAGTAAATGTCTAAGTACTTGAGAAGATGAAGTCTTAGGCATTTCTTCAAAACACATAGTAAGGTGATCTCTATATATTTAATCTTTTCAAGCAATGTAGACTAATTTATGCACATTAGGTAACAAAAAATAGTCTTACAATTTCCAAAAATTAAGCGTGATGTTTATTTCTGTTCGGTGTCCATACCACAGTTTCAGTCACGATAAAATGTAGCCTACATGTGTCATGTAGCCTAAATGTATCCTCAAGGGATGTTGTAAGTGAGAGACTGGTACTTTAATTTCTTGACAGACAAGAACAAAAAACCCTCTGAACCATATATCTGCTTCTCAATGATTGCTTCAGCTTCTAATACCACATTGAGATGAACAAACTGCGATTTCCAGGGCACCAGAAGCCTCCCAGTCATTTCAGCACACTGTTGAAAAAATTCAATCTCCTATAGCCAGATAAAAACTGCCACGAAAACTGCCCCACATCCAGACATTTACTCCTTATATTACATGATCTTACTTTACCACAATATTCTACAACTTGTCACTAATTTTTCATCCTCCTTAATAGTCAATGGATTCACTCTGAAGTCCTTTGCCTCAAGCCTATTATTCGCCACTGCCTAAGTGTAGAAGCTATCAGAAATGCAATGGAAGTGTTACACACTTTAATTAAAAAGATAACACCAGCATCTGCAGTCAAATTTTCAAAAGAATTTATAGCTCATTTAGACACCAAAATGAAGGTTTATTATCAAAATAATTCAACATGCACTATCATCATACAAATAGACAGACTCTTAAAAATAAGCCAAACTATATATCTTTTCTACCAAAACAGGGAAAGAATGATGATTACCAAAAGTTTACATGATGGCACATAATGTAAGAGTTGTCACATACATGTGGCTTTACACTCTCTACCTTCTTTGACTTCAAATAGACTTCCTAGAAAGATGGTAAGCAACTTTTGTTCCTATGTTTGCATTCAATACAAATGAAAACCACACGAGATTAGATAAAGAGACTAAAAATCACTTAATGAAAAAAAGCACAAAACTTGCTTGGAATTTATTCCATCCCTGATAATCTAATTTGCTAGAAAGCAAATTTGCTAGAAATCCCCATGGATTCTTGTGACCTGACTCTCACCAGGAAATTTTGTCAGCTACTCAGTACAGCTGAGAGACAGAAGCCCGCACGACCACGGTACAGTTCTAGATGTGAGGAGTAGCAGAAAAATATATTGCAGCTGGGCTTCCAGCAGAATACAATAAATTAGAAGCTCAAGATCTCTGTAAGACCATGAGAATAACAGGAAAAAAAATTACTTGAGGTTCAGAACATGTTTCTGCTACCAGAAAGAATCAGCTAACAAAGATTAAGCACAAGAATCATCAGTACAACATTACATCTAGTATAAAGGAAAAAGAAATAAGGATATGGAAAACGGATCTAAACTTGATAGACACAAAAAACACAGGGGTAGGGGCGTGTTCATGGGAAAGAACCACTGAAAATTAAAAAGGAATCAAATATACACAACTTCCAAGGTCCTCATGAATCACAGACTTTCAAATTTCCCCTCCTCTTTTGGAGTGCTGTAGATACTATCTCAGCTGAGAGGTAGCAAAGCCTAAGAGATGAGTTCTCCCCAGCACAGTGAGAAATAGTATCCCAAACGCTCTACAAATGTCATTGCTCTGTCTTCTATTTAGAATAAGAATAGGGAAAGAACACCAGAGAACTCCCTTCCACCATCTGAGCTAAAATGCAGGAGAATACGCTAGTACAACATCACACTTTGAACAGAGACAATACAGCAACGCTGGGCACAGTGGATTAAAACAAAATTGTCAGTAAGCAAATGTGCTCACTTCATACTTGTTTCTTTCAACGCTTTCCAGAACTATTCTACAGAGCTCTTAAAAATTTCCTTTTTTTTTTTTTTTTGAACCCTCACCTTAAAAGCTTTGGGATGACTTTGTTCCTTGCTTTTCCCAGGAGTTTCTAACTGCTTTTTTTGCTGCAATACACTGTTATTTGCATCCTCCACCCTATCTCCAGCTAGAGTTTGGTCAGGAGCTCTCAATGGAGGCAGAAAGGGTTGTTCTTCCCCAGGGAAACACTGACACGTGGCAAAACTGCTAGGACGAAGCATCAAGGTAGTTGCCCTCCATCTGCCAGACCACTGGAAAAGACAAACAAATCTCGTCTGTCAAAGTTTCTCTAAAGCTGGTTGCTAGAAAGAGAGAATGCGCGGGGTTACAGAAGGAGAGCACCATCCTTAATGCTTGTGCTGCCCAGGGTGTCTCTTTCAGAGAATTAATCCTGCAGATCAAATTAAAGTAGCTTTTGACTCTATTGTGTGTTTTGCAATCCAAGCAGCCTCAGGATTAGAGAGCAAGCTGCAAAAGCGTGCCCTGAGGTTTTCCTGAACATCCCTTTTGTTTAAATAATATCACAAGGATTCAGAAACAGTGAATTAAAATGTAAATTAGTTTGTTAAATATTGACAAGTAAAACATTTTAACCCTCAACTTTTGTTAAATTCCAAATATTTACTACAAAGTAGAGCTACTTTAAACACTTTTTACTCTTTAACAGATTTCAAAGATTTTTTGATGATCACAAATTTCAGCATTTTCTATTGAATATAAGCACCTGCCTTCCATCCACAGCTTGCTCATGAGGATGAAACAATGGTTGAGAGGGGCACTAACAGAAAATGCTGCATTATCCCCCTCCACCTTTCGGATGCATAAACTGAAGTTATTATGGGAAGGTGCAACCGTCACCACGTAAAGCTTTGCTTTGATTTCAAGTAAAGTTCTCAAACACACGTTGTACCTTTTCTTTCCCCTCTTGCCCACCTGACTCAGGTAACGAATGCTAATCTCCAAGGGAGTCAGCAAACAAGATCTACAGAAGCAGCAGCCATCTTATCGCTTGGTAAATTGTGCAATAAAACTCTACACATCCACATCTGAACCCACAAAAAGGTGCTTTAAAAATTCAGAGGGTCATTTCTCACCCTCCCAGTGAACAGGAAAGCCAAAGATTGCACCACAAATGCCATCTCTTCTACAGGATCTGTGTGTCTTATAATAAAAAAAAATAATTAAAAAAAAACAAATCTTACGCCTTCTTTTCTGTGGGTATGCTGAAATAACTGTTTGGCCTCTTGTTTCTCAGCTTAAAACAGAGAAGACCTAGGATATAGTTTTCTCTTGATTGTTTCAGCCACTCTTGTTAAACTAAAAAGGAAATTTCAGAATTAAAGCAAAGAGTTTAAGTAGTAGCAAGGAATGATAATTGAAGTACAGATATCATGTGAATCTATGACAGTGAAGCAAAAAAAATTGACAAAAATTTGTCATAATACACTAACATAAGTGAGGAAAACAGATTAAAGTAACTTTGATTTCACAGACTTCTTTTCCTCCTAATGAACAATATTTTTTTTTGGTCTACCATAAAATTCATTCTTGTTCAGCTCTGGAGTTTCTTTCTATTACTACATAATCTCTAACCTTTTTTAAAAATATACTGCTTAAGAAAATTCCGTCTCTTATTTCTCTAGTCCCAGATGACATAATCTTGATTACTTTGAAAATTAATTTTACTCTTCCCAAAACTAAAGAGATAATTGTTCTCTGTACTGGTTTAATTTTAGTGTTTGGTTTTTTTTTTAATTTCTTCACTGTGCCCATCGGATCACCATAGCAGCATATAATAAACTAATAAATACAAGAATGCCCCAAAATCCCTCAGAAATAGGCAATTTTTAACTATTAAAATATTTGTAATTCAGGCTTCTAAACCTTAATAAAGGCTTAGGTATTTTTAAACTATTAAAATATTTGAAACTAAGGCTTCTAAGTCTAAATTTTACTGAGAAAATGGTGACAGCATATACCTTTGAGCTGCATCCAAGTCTTCCCAAAGAATAAATCAGTACAGATTTTTTTTTTGCTCAAGCCAAAAGTATGTCATTAGGAAATCTAAGTGAAGCAAGATCTTTTAATTCTTGTTAACCAGACGTAACATCTTCCATTCAGTCTATTCCAGAAAATATGTTTACCTTTGCCTAGAAAAGAAGCTAGGTTTGGTTGAAGTGAGTCCTGTATTTCTTTTCATAGAATCATAGAATCGTTG
>VWZK01005928.1:0-18217 GCA_013396935.1 Baryphthengus martii
CCCAATTTGTTAAGTCTTAAACCACAACATTTAGCTTCAGTTATCTGATGTGCTAGGATGACTGTGGAAGTTGCAGAAATGATGGCCAGATTGGTATGGGAGGACCTACAACAGACATGAAACGATTTGCAGCATAAATCTTTAAAAACTAGTGTGAGATACCATTGATCTATAGTATATAGTGTAATACCAGAAGGGAAAGATAAAGTGTCTTTCACTGAGTCTTTTTATCTGTGTACCTCTTCTTCTCACTCCTCATTATGGCAGTGCCTCTTTACCTTTTGTTGTGCCTACATAAACAAGAAAATACAAACAGCAAATTCAAATGAAAACCTCTTCCACCTTGGCATTAGGCACGGCGTTTGCCACAAGACTTGTGTTCTGCTGTGGTTTATTATTTTCCTCAGCCATAAATTAGTTTACCGATTGAGACTGTAGGCTTTTTGACAGTCTCTTTTCTTCTCTCTGACAATAAAGTGTAGTGTTTGGGGTTACCATTTAGTCTGTAGCAGACTTTAGGCATTGCCATAGTAAGTAAAATTACAATCGGGAAAAAATGATTCTCATTTTGGTTTTGTCACTGGTTAAGAGTTTAGGTACAGTAATATATTATAATAGTGGTGATGCTGTTTCTTCATTTATACCTTTATATGTCGCATTGTTACTTTGAAATTATCTGGACAAAAAGCCAGAAACCTTCTTTGTCTCCTTGGACCTGTGTGCTGAAATCAGGACAGGATCATCATTTCAGTAATGTATTTTATAGTCTTTTCAAAGCTGTCCTTGAACATTGGAAGGAATCTTTTCCATACATGACTAATAACACACCTTGTTCATTTCACTCATATACAGTGAACTTGATACTTTCGTGAGTATCTTAAAAGTTAAGAACCTTGCAAGTAGGTATTTTTGCATAAGGTATTTTAAGACAAATACTTTTCCTAATTTTGATATATGTGCCTTCAAGGCCCTTAGGAGTTATTTACATCAACCAATGATATAGTCTTCTCTATATAGCCCCAAAACCCCCAAATATATCCCACGTAGGATCTAACCTCTTTTACATCTCACCACCTGGCTTACAAGGTTGTATATCTTTCAGCTGAATCATTTATGACAAGAGAAGCTGCTAAAGTTTCTTTGGCAGATTGTTTAGATGTAGCTGCCAATGAAAAGACATTAGTAAGTTACCTATTGCAGCTGTACTTCGATATACCCAAGGCAGTTTCAATTTTACTATTATTCAAAAAATCTGGTAATTCATATTGTTCCCTCATTTGTGCTCTTGAGCTGGACTCTTCAGGTTCATTTTGTTCCAGGCTTAGCTTTGTTTTAAAGGCAGCCTTTTGTAGTGTGACAGGGACCTGTTTGTGGTGTGGTGTTGAGTGATAGGCTCATCAGATGTCAAGCAGTTCGGGAGTCTCGGAGTGACAGCAATACTTTGCAAGCCAGATTTAACACTACTGTGATACAGCTCAGCAAATACACTTGTGCCTTGGATTTTCTGCTGTAATCCTAACAGCTTTTCTGTCTTGCACCCCTGAAAGTAATGGTACTTTGTGTATGTGTGACAAAGAATACAGGTTAAGCTTATCCATTAGGTCATATTACAGAGCCAGAAAGTCAATATAATCTCTCTGCTGAAGTCAGTATAATGTTTATATACATAATTTCACTATTTTTGTCTGATTACCGCAGTGCCACTTACATTACTTTTTTTTTTGCGACTAAGTACTGCTTTGAATGTTCTGCCACAGAATGCAGAGATCCCATGACTGTTTTGTCGTGAAGGTTTCTGAGAGCTTTTGTGTTGTCTGTCAGAATGAAAAATTACTAAGAGATGCATTAATCACCTCTATCTGGTGATACATTTGGATAAATCTAACAAAAGCAGAAAAATATGAGAAATACATCAGCATGATTCATCTACAAATGCAGAAACAGTTCAGTGAAGCTTTTAAATACATGTACTGAAAACTTCTAGAAAGGATGTACTGCTTATTCATAATCATTTGACTGAAAAAATGCAAGGCACATTTACACGATAGTCTTGGAAAGCTATTTTGTTGTCTATGTCATCCTTTTCCCTGTCACGATTGTTTTCTACAAGTTGTATTCCTATACTCTGTCCAATTTGATTCTGCCACCTGGATGACTGCTGGGAAATGCATTGCAGCACTTACTTACCCAAAATGGCAACTAGCAGCAAGCAAACACAGCGAGCTCTGTTAGCTCAACTTCTAGTAGTCAGTATGGGACAATATGGTGGATGAGAAGCTGGACATGAGCAGTGTGTGCTTGCAGCCCAGAAGGCCAATCGCACCCTGGGCTGCATCAAAAGAAGCGTCACCAACAGATCGAGAGGTGATTCTGCCACTCTGCTCTGCACTGGTCAGAACTCACCTGGAGTACTGGGTCCAGCTTTGGAGCTCTCAATACGAGAAGGACATGGACCTGATAGAATGAGTCCAGAAGAGGGCCATGAAAATGATCAGGGGGTTGGAACACCTCTCCTACGAAGACAGGCTGAGGGAGCTGGGGCTGTTCAGCCTGGAGAAGAGAAGGCTCCGAGGAAACCTAATAGCAACATTCCAGTACCGAAAGGGGGCTACAGGAAGGCTGGAGAGAGATTGTTTACAAAAGCCTGTAGTGACAGGGCGAGGGTCGATGGTTTTAACTAGAGAAGGGCAGAGTTAGTTTGGATGTTAGGAGTAAGTTCTTTATCATGAGCGTAGTGAAACACTAGAACAGGTTGCCCAGGGAGGTAGTTGAGGCCCCATCCCTGGAGATATTCAAGGTGAGTCTCAACAAGTTTCTGAGCAACCTGATCTAGTTGAGGATGTCTGTGGTCACTTCAGGGGGTTTGGACTAAATGACCTTCAGAGGTCCCTTCCAACCTAAACCATTCTGTGATTCTATGAATATTCATTTTGCCTGCTCTGCTGCTCTGCTGTATCTGCTTCTAGTTTCACTTGCTGAGACAAAAAGGGAGTTACGGAATGGAAAGAAAAAAACAAGATTCCTAGAATCATCCAGCTGTCAAAGAAACAGACATAGCTCTTTCATGTTTATAAAAACCGCTCCCTACTTCTGTTAGAAGCAGTTAAATTTCAGATCTAATAAATGCACACAGCAAGCACAGTTTGAGTATCAGTACCTGCACTGTAAAAGTTTGTGATTTACTTAAAATGTGCTGTTAATGTCCTGATACTGGCTTTTTGAGTAATTCAGTTTTGGAGGCATGTAATTTTTTTACCATAAAAATCAGACTTTATTATTAGATGTGTTTTACTTTCCAGTTTAGTCTGTAAGAAATGTTGATAATAAAATTTGAAGCACTAGAATGTTAATTATACACTGAAAAATCAGGCGAAGTGCAAGCAAATACAAAGATTCACAGGTTTCTTTGTTTCTGGTCCCGTTTAAGATGGAGCACTAAAACATTTGCATCTTATTATTGAATCAATTCACTGATGTAATAAAATACATAACTGCTCAAGTTCAGGGGACAAGTCATTTCATACTGGCTAGATTCACATCTGGTTGAAGTAAAGTTTGGCTCCTGGCAAGTGATACTGAGCTCTGGAGATTGTTGAATGTAGCTGGGTACAGGGTTTTACCGCCCCGTTAAGAATCACTGTGAACAGTTGCCACTTCTTATTGTGAAGCTCTACTACTGTACCTATGAACAATTGTTCATAGGTTTTTACTAGGTAAAAGTTCCAGGCTTGTGTCTAATTTTCTAAAACTGCTTTCAAAGGTTAATAGATAAAACTGAAAATGTTCTTTAGTTGGATGTGATTTTTAGTTGATTTTTTTGGTTTGTTTTTCAAGATGTTTTCTTTCTGTTATCCTGAATGGTATCATTTTTCTTTTAAAGAATTCTGAGCACAATATTTGACAGTTTTATCATCTTAATTTCAAGGAAAATGCTAAAATACGACAGGACAAAACATGAATGTTCTCTTCTGCCTTAGAAATAAAACTAATAAAGGTCTAAGGGCACTCTACTAACATTTTAATAACAAAAATTGAAGTCTTATTAATATTGACTTCGTCTGTGGTTCTACAGCATTTGACACAATTATCTTGACAAATTACTATTAAATGGAACAGTCTTCTGTACAGTTGTTTCTATGCCAGCCTGTCTATTAGCCTGGCTATTTATACATTCTGCTGTGCATCTTTGTGATGGATTTCAAAAGAGCTAAATTGAGTATTTTTGCCTAACTACAGTAGGTTCTAGGAAATGTTATCCCATGGCTACTTGTCCTCAGTGTGTGACAGATGATACAAATCACCACAGTATGCCCTCCATTAACTTGAAACATTTGCCCTGATGTCCTCTGGAAGACTTGGTGCATCAGAAAATTAATGTGTAAAGATTGTACCTGTTGCAAAGTTTTTTCTTCACTTAGAAGTCTTTATAGGTCAAAAGAAAATAGATTTAAATGCTCCCTTCTCAACTCTAGTACTTAAAGTGCTACATAGTCAACCCCTGGGGGGTGCTTTTGACACTCTCCTGAGTGCCTTTCTTAAATTGAATACTAATTCTCCCTGAAATTTTTTCATGTTATTGTAGTTGGGAGTAGTAGACTGCAATCATTGGCAGTGTTTCGTGGGTAGAACTACCTGCAAAAAATGTTCAGAAAGTAGTATTTTTACAGGGTTGAATTGGGCTGAACATGGTGCTCTGAAGTTCACAAAGTATGATTGCTGAATGCAATTATTTTATAAGACACATAAGAGAATAGGCAAATATCTAAAAATAAGCTCAAAGTAGTAAATAATCAGAAGAAAGTATGAAATATTAATTGAGATTTTTACACAAATGGAATGAAAAATATTAATCAACATAGAGCATCCCAAATAAGCACTCAAAAATGTTTGCAAGGAGATAATTTGTCACAAAAATCAGATGATGCAAAAAATTCAAAGGCGTCATGCACGGAATCATCTAATTACTTGAAACAACTGCAGCACAGCGCATTTGAACATTATTTTCTTCCACCTTTTTTTTTTTTGTGTGTCAAAAGTATAAAATCCTCTTGATATACTCACGTTTGGTTTTTTTTTTTCTATTGCCTTGTTGTTTATATGCTTCAAACAAAGATCATAGCTCCTTTGTGTTAGGCTTTATAAAGACATGAAAAAGGAATGTAGTGTCTCTCCAAAGATGTTGCAATTTTATCATATAATGAGAACAAGAGTAAAAGAAAATTTTGGAGATAGAAAATTTTTCAGTCTTATTGGTATCTCTGGAAGAAATATAGGAGCTGCAGAAGGTAAGCTAGGAGGAAATAATAGGCAGCTAATCTTATGTGCAAATATTTAAGATAGTAATTGCAGTGTAGGAACTATCTAAAATAGATCTAATTTATTTGTGTAAATATATTGTTATTCACCATAGAGTATACAAAACAAGGCTGAAAATTATACTATATATATTAAAAAAACCTGGTCCTTGTACAGCATCTGAATTATTGTTGGATGTCTTAAATATGACTCTCAAAAAAAGAACAGAAGAATTTGAAGGAACACTATTACAACTGAAGGAAAAAAAAAATTAAAATATTGGTTGTTTTTTGGAGTCCTAAGTTGAGGTTTACTGTTGCCAAATCACAGAAGCAGCCATGTTTTTCACTTGTAAACTGAACAAATTTGTGCTATGTTTAGGAGATACGTACTTAACCCCATGATGATAATTTGAAAGAGAGTAGCTTTGCTTTATATAGCTGGGAGAAAATGTCCTCTATTTATTTCACATGTAGAACATTGAGAGAGTACACTGTCTCATGGTAAGAGTAAATGCTCTTTGTTTTCTTACTCTGTTCCTTCTGATATTCTGGAGTTTGGCTAACTTATATATATGCATTCATATCTACATATATATCATAAAAAATATGTGTCAAATTTCATAGAATCATAGAATCATAGAATGGTTTAGGTTGGAAGGGACCTTAAAGATCATCTAGTTCCAACCCCTCTGGCATGGGCAGGGACACCTTCCCACTTAGCCAGGTTGCTGAAGGCCCTGTCCAACCTGGCTGTGAACACTTCCAGGGAGGGCACATCCACAACTTCCCTGGGCAACCTGTTCCAGTGTCTCACTACCCTCACTGTAAAGAATTTCTTTCTAATATCTAATCTAAATCTACCCTCATCCAGCTTAAAGCCAGTACCTCTCGTCCTATCACTACAAGTGATAGAGTCTCTCCCCAGGTTTCCTGTAGCCCCCTTCAGGTACTGGAAGGCTGCTGTAGGGTCTCCCCAGAGCCTTCTCTTCTACAGCCTGAATAGCCCCAGCTCTTGCAGTGTGTCCCCATAGGGGAGGTGCTCCAGCACTCTGATCATCTTTGCGGCCCTTCTCTGGACTCGCTCCAACAGTTCGATGTCCTTCTTATGGTGGTGCCCCAGAACTGGACACAGTACTCCAGATGGAATTACTCATTCATTATCCTTTCAAAGAAAAGACGAGCAGGAATACCACCTTTAGTTGACTTTGTTAAGAAACAGGATATTGCAAGTTCCCAGTCCTTAATTAGCCCCGGTTTCTTAGGCAGTATGTATTTGTGAATTGATGACAATCCCACTCAACACAGAGTCAAAATTTCTTTCTTCCTAGCACTGACACAATGACAGAACGCTGCTCTCCATGATAGAACAGCAGGTCTAGTCCTGTGTCTACCTTATGAACTTGACAGTTCACTCCTAACTGGTCCTTACTGCCCAAGGTCAGGATTCCTGCCAGTAAAGGACAGAGTAGAAAATTCCTTCCATCCTTTATCAGCTCTTAAAATACTTTTGATAACAGACCACTTTAGACCCATTTCTTCCAGCACAGAATTAACCTAACTTCCTGTCCAGATCCCATATAGTCTTCACCAGTCTCATCGCAGAACTGTCATTCCTTTTCGCAGTCATTTCTCTCTAGCTCAAAGAGGAGGCAAAATTAATTCTGCTTTACCCCTGTTGCCTACCTCAGAGAAGAAATTGAGAAGATAAATTCACAGTGGGGAGAGAAACTTTAAGCATGAGTGAGAAGTGTGTAGGCTAAAAAAAAAAAAGGCAATCTTCCAGGTGTGTATTCCTGTGCGCAGTTGCAGTAGGTTTGTTTTAAGCACAAAGATAATTTTATAGCAATCCTTAAGAAGTCATCGTCATGTAAAGGTAGTTGTCTATGCTGAACGGTAATATATAGCACAGCCATAATTTGGCTCGTCAGTACTGTATCAAAAAGTCTCCATAATTGCTACAATATGCACTTTGCACATTTTCAATATGTTGCATTTTTGTCATTTATTCTTAAACTAATCCTCCTCTAAATGTTCCCTTTCTGCTGATGTGAATTGAAGAATTCTTTAGTTAACACCATTAGCTTTTCATGGTATCTAAATCTCTTCTGCCATGAGCATCAATACTACAGTGCTGCTGTCTTCAAGCAGTTCTGCATCAGTGCTTTTAGATGGAACATGACAGATACACTAATGTTCCCCACTTAAATTGCTCTCTACATATAGGCAACAAGCAAAATAACATGGAACATTCATTGCCCTGTGACTGCAAAAATTACAACTGTATTCATTGTATGCTAGTTCAAATGCCTGAGCCAATCATAATATACAGCAGTCTTAGTGAATGTTAAAAGTCATCTTCTAAGCAACAGTAGACTATCTTGCTCCCACAGAGATCCTGGAAAAAAAGAGATTTCAGTTGTAGACAAATTTCTTCCTCTTTTTTTTTCTTTTTTTTTTTCCTCAAAACATGTAATTGAAAGCTAGCTAAACACCTCTGGATTACAAACTAGTTTTTAAGCCAATGGTCTTGATTGTTACCAATGGCTATAATACACAATAAATATATCAACTCAACTATTCTGCTAAGTTTCATGCATATATTCAAATCTAAATAAGCAAATGTAATTCAATAAAATACATAAACTTATTGCAGAACCAAGTGTTACATTCTTTGTAGAGCTGCAGTCATTCACGCCAGCCTTCTGGCTTATAAATCCAGGTAAAACTGATAATATTGTCATGTGTCATTTAGATTCAATTCTTTCTTTCTTGGGAGCAATAGGTAGTTCTGCTACATATGTTAATGACAATATAATTCTCAACTTCCCTCCCTTTTTTTTTTTTTTAAATGATGCAGTAGCATCCATTATTCTTCCTTAATTTCTAATGAAAATCTGTGAATAATTCTTTATTCCATAGTAAAAGATGTGCTTTAAAGAGATTGTCTTTTTTTTTTTTTTTAAAAAAAAAAAAAAGCTGTGTTATATATTGTACATTGAATGTACTACAAAAAGTGAGATATTCTTGGTGTGTTTGTGTGGTGTGTAGTTTACTATCTTATACAGATTTCTTTTTGTTACACATCAGATTATCAGGAAAATCCAATTGAAGTTGCTGCTCTGTTTAAGAAAATTAAGACAGTTATGAAACATAGAGCACAAAATTAACATTATTAAGCAGAACAGAGCATTTTATAAAAACTTACTGAAACTCAGTTAATGTAACAATACGTTAACTGTGTATAGCTTAATGCATCCTGTGTGGTTTAAGATACTGCCAAGTACTAAGAAGTTTATTAGTAAAGCTCTTAGAATCTCAAGAAGCAAACAAGTTATAAAAGGCCTGTCTCTATTTTTAGAGAATTTCACAGTGCAACTTAGTGATATCCCTCTCTGAAGTGACATCACTTGTCTTTATGAAACTATCCTTGTCAGATGAATTCTGACCAGAACTTTTACCTGTGATAGATCAAGGTTCTTTGGGGGAACGTTAGACTATCTGGCACAGAAAACACAGCAATCGTACCTGCTTGACTTCAGGATATGTATTTCCTTTAGGCAGGGAAACAGTGGGATCTGAAAACGAAGGAAAGAATGGAGGATGTACTTCTAACCCTATCAATCACTTTCACAATTTTCTTCCTCCCTATTTGCTTCAGATGGTCGTTTTTTGGTTCCTCATTTCAAAAGTTTTTGTATGATGTCACTGCACTCTGATTGTCAGGCAGCCTGCTACTCCCATATTTTAAACATGCCATATTTTCCTGGAAAAAAAAATGATTTCCCATTTGCCAGTACTCTAGCTGTCAATTTTCAGTCTGTTTTCTCCTTTCTAGTATGTCACACTACTTTGATGCAGGTTATCAATTTCCTTTCCTACTTTAGCATGTTATTGCCCTCACTGTCTTGTTTATCTCTTACTCTTACCTCTGTCCCTCAACTTTCATGAATCTCTCCTTCCTTCATTCTTGTACTTGATCAACTTTCCTGGCAGCTGCTGCTTCTGAAAATGTTTGTACTGCGAGTAACTTTGAAATGTTTTCCTTTGTTTCGTGATGTTTTCTAAGTTTTAGAACTAAGATCCCTTCTTTTTTTTTTTTTTTTTCTATCTGTGTGACTTTGTTTGATCCCAAAAGTTTGGCTGCCTCTGTAATGTAGAGAGTTCCTAATTGTATACCAGATGTTTTTTTTCTGCTCAGATCTTCCAGAGCTAATCATTTTGCAACTATGTTCTCTGGTATATCTGCTTTCATTTCAGATAAGCACTCTAGAAATGACTGTCATAGTTTGAAGCGTTGCTGGTGCTCCAATCCAGAAAAGGACAAAGATGCTTTAAAGATTTAAATGATGTGAGATAGCAACAGAATAGTCAGCCTTGTACTCGATCAGAGATGGCAACAGTGTACGTCTTTGTGAATATGAAAATACATAGCTCCTCTTTGACATAGTAGAGAAGAGCAAATTGATAGCAAGACGGAAGAAGATGGAGACGATCTAATTTAAGCACATGTGCTAGCATAACACTTGTAGCCACTTTTTGAACAGATGCAGGAGGGTAGCTCTTTTGTTTAAGACTACACGAAAAGTGTAGCTGTCAAATCACACAGAAGCCATATCCTATCTGTCAAGATCAATGAAAGCAATCATTTTACTTGAGTGGATGAATTAGAGATTGCTTTCTTCATGCTACTATAGAAAAAGAATGTGAAATATTTAGCAATTATTTGTACAGGTGGACCTACAAAAAGGTGAAGCTGCAGATCTGTCCAAGCTTTTGGCTGGAGTGGTAAGGAGGGTGTCACAGTGATCAACAGAGAACGTACTGCAAAGAGTTTATGGGGAGGATTAAGAGCTCTCTTGGATATACTGAGCTTTTCCTAATGGCTGAAGTGTTGCATGAGAGCACTAACAAGTATGAAACAGAATTGTGGTTAAAAGCTCTTTGTTCTGCATGTGTGATGTCTGTGTAACACTGACTGGTATTTCTGTTGTTGAAAATAGGGCACAGAGCTACTAGAGAAGATCTGACAAGTCAAAGATAGGATGAATTTTGATGATGCAGAGGTCATCAGAGACGTTTATAAGAACAAGTTAAACTAGATAAAACAGGTTAAAACTAGAACTAGGGGAGAGAAACTCTTAGATACTGTGAAGTGGTCATTTGATGAAACCAAAGTCGAACAGAAGGAGGAGACATGGTAGTAGTTATGGGAATCCAAGCTTGTTTTTAAAGAAAACAGGTCCCTCATTTTTTATCATGAGGAGTATGGTTAGAAGGGAAGGATGACACTTCTGCTCGGAGGCTTTATTTTCTAAATGCAGCTTAAATGGCAATCTAAACCTAGCATAAAGTTTAGTACTACACAGTAACTTATAAAATTATTTCTGTTCCAGTCAAAAACATGCTTATGGTTTATGCAGTCACAGAATGCAGATACATTATGTGTTAAGCCTTATTTTAGTATGCCAAGTTAACAGGCTACATGTTTGTCACAAAAATCCAACGTGTGTATTGTAAAATGTTAACCTTTCAAAAACTGGAAATGTATTTTCCTGCTAATAACAGACTGAATGAAACAAAAGTCATCTGTAGTTCTCCTTCTGACTTCTGTTCCTTGGAGGTAAGCAGAGCTACCAGAAATGGCAGGAAAAGGAAGAGCCAAACCCCAGCTGTCTAGTGTCATCTAAGCTGCTTGTGCATTTCCTCTTTGATATGCTTGGCAATGGCAACTAACCAGCTGGGACGTGTGTCAGCTCTTTCCCGGGAATGGAAGGGAGGAGGAACATTCATACACTCTTGTCTCTGGTCTCTTTTGGGAAGCAGCAATTAACAGCTGAGAGGTTATTAAACATTTCTTCCTAAATTACATCTTATCTGTGGCTTGCTCCTTTTTAAACAGTGTTAACAAACCTTGATGAGTGGCAGAGCTCATTTTAAGACCATAAGACTAGAGGCAACAATTTCACGAGGAAACAAGTCATAATCCTGAACCTCTGGCCTAGGTCGTGTAGGGTGAGCTTTTGATGTGGGCTAGCAAACACCATAAAACCATGATAGCACATACCACGGGTTTACCACCTGGATAGTCATTCAGCTTCATGATTTCTGTGGCTGTTACCTGCTCCATTATCAGTCTCTCGACTAAGCTTACAGGCAGCATACTTGCTATGTTTACCCAAGAAGCAGTTCCATCTATAATGGCAGTATAAAGATGACTTTTGACTGGCGTCAAAATTATATTTGTTTTGTTAAAAATAAAAGACTGTAGCTGTAAACCTTTAAGATTTGGACACTTCCCTGAGACTTCACTAATGTGCTGCTTTTCATTTCATGCTCTTTATAAGCTCATAAGGTTATGGTTCTTAATTTTTTAATTCCCATTTTAGTAATGTAAGTTTTATGACTTTATGCAGTTTTGATAAATTCAGAATGGCAGTAACTTTCCCAGTGAACAGTTCTGTGCAAACTTTGCATCAAAATCTGTCAAGGCCATGTAGGAACAGTCAGTAGCAGTCACTTAACTCCTGTTTCCCAGAAATGAACATTACTGGTCAAGTAAACAAAATATATTTCATTCTTTTAATCTTTTAAATATAGAAATAAAAAATAAAATGTAGGCCTGCATGAAATAGAAAATACTATAATCAATCTATTTGTACCTCTTCTCTCCTTCTCTCATTTCTTAATCCTTACTAAAGTTGTGCCATTCCTTAGTTGTGATATACCTTCTAATCTATCAAATTAATCAAGCGTCCTAAAGTTTTTTGTCAATTTATCTATCATGTCAGACAAGAAGCACTGGACTAGCATACACCCATCACACAGTGCACTAAAAATCAATGGAAAGTAACCCTGTTTACTGCAGCATTTTACACTGAGTGTAGTTAACATACTGTCGTTCAGTAAACAAAGTACTTTGTAATGTAGAATATATTAATTTGCTATAAGGTATTTCAAAATAAGGTGACATATTTCAACACTTTTCTTACTGCCAACATTACAAGTACGAAGAGACTCTTCTTTGATAGATTGAGCAGCACATAGCAAATCAGAAGTTACTTTTGGTGGTTGCTCCTTTAATGAGATGTATCACACAGCTTGGATAAATTGTGCTGTATGAAGCAACTTATCATGCCAGGATATACAGTATATTGTCATGGGCTTTTTTTTTTCCTTTTTTTTTTTTTTTTTCTTTTTGATTCTCTGGCATTCTGATGAATTATTTGCAGCATTTCCCTTTCACTGCTGCTAGAATAATCAAGTTATGTTTCTTGAACATCAGTCTATCATTTTCATTGACTTCCTCCGTTGTCAAAGACATAGGGAGGAGGAAAAAAACCCCACTGCTTAATTTCACAAGACACTCTTCTATCTCTTTGCTCCTTTGTCTCGTTTCTTCCTCTGCTTTCTTTGTTACAGCTTTTAACTTAGAGAAGACTTTTAAGTTTCTCCATTTCAGTGTAAGCTAATGAAGTCTCATTATTTATTTATTTTTTAAATGAACTGTAGTTTCACCACCATGGTCCTCTGAGCTTTAGATGCTTTCTCGTCCATAGCATCAATTGATTATCTTCAGGATTATATTTTTCTCTGCATACAGAATATGCTTAAGAATTTTTGTGGGTTTGGGTTTTTTTGAATAAATCCGGTAACCAGAAAGCAACTGATACAGTCTCATGTTATTATATTCAGCAGGATTTCAGACATAACTACTGCAGAGTCCATAACCTATTTCAGCCTCAGCTTCCTAGTATAACTCAGTGGTAAAACTGTTTACTTATAAACAGCTGCAACTGAAAGTATACATCTCTACTTGAACAATTAAGAATGTGCTATATATGCAAAAAAAATTTTGTTTAAATAAATAACATACCAAATTCACAAAGACCAACCTATAGTGGGTTTCCTTACAACAGAGAATTTTAAGTCTTTTTTGCTAGTATGTTCATTTCAGAGGAAATTAGTTTATTTTTCAAATTACTGAACTTGCCTGACCTCCTAGGACTGTTCTTGCAGACAAATGATATGGCCATTTGTCTTTACAAATGTTGCAGAGAGATGTGTAGTAAACTTTTCTCTCTGCAACATTTCTGAGGCTAAGTTGCTTCCAGATTACCCAAAGCTTTTAAAAGCATCATGAAAAAAACAAGGTCACTTCTGTCTTCTCTCGGTAAGATTTCAAGTGCAGACTATGTTTGTATGAATTTGTGTGACATTTAATTTAAATCTAATCACACACTTACTAATCTGTGGGCATGATGGATTTATTCTCATGTTCGCCTTCTGCAGGCATCCTGGCCTGCATCAGGAATAGTGTATCCAACAGGATTAGAGAAGGGATTGTTTCACTGTACTCGACACTGGTGAGGCTGCACCTCAAGTACTGTGCTCAGTTTTGCATGCCACAGTGTAAGAAAGACATTGAAGTCCTGGAGCAGGTCCAAAGAATGGCAACAAAGCCGAGTCTTGAGAATAAGTCTTATGAGGAGCAACTGAGGGAGCTCTGGTTGTTTAGTTTGAAGAAAAGGAGACAGGGGAGACCTTATTGCTCTACAACTACCTGAAAGGAGGTTGTAGAGAGGTGAGTGTTGGTCTCTTCTCACAAGTCACAACTGATAGGACAAGGGGAAATGGCATCAAGTTGAGCCAGGAGAGGTTTAGTTTGGACATTAGGAATAACTCCTATACTGAAAGGGTTATCAAAGACTGGACCAGATTGCCCAGTGAGATGGTTGAATCACCATCCCTGGATGTATGTGTGGTGTTTAAGGACATGGTCTAGTAGTGACCCTGGTAGAGTTAGATAACGGTTGGTCTTGATGGTCTTAAAGATCTTTTCCAACTATAGTGATTCTTTGATTCTGTGTGATTCTATACATTTTGGAAAGTTTCTCTTTCTAAGACCTGCATTAGTACGTTCTAGTTGACCAGATCAAGGTTTCACATTTATATCAGTCATTCTAATATAATTTTTTTCAGATTTATTTATCTCACATGTATTTAACTCCATTGATAAGACTGATGTTTATTTTCAGGTTCATAGTGTAGTCTTATGCGTTCATTGCCACCCATTCTTATGCAGTCATCAAGATACCAGCCTTTTGTAAAAAACGTAGATACAGACACTAAATATAGCTGTGGCACTGTGATAATTTTTTCCAACAGCTGAGGGTATTTATCATAGGCAAGTCAGATGCATATTGTTTCAATAACCTTGCAGGCAACAAAGTCCAAATTTACATTTTTTATTCACGAAGGCAGAACTTAATCCCAAGGAACAAAACTTCCTAAACAGGACGCAGCCCAAGAGGACAAGATTTCTCCACCAAATGTTCTTGGTCCTGCCCATAAAAGTGGGGAAAGTGTTCTTTTCTCATTTCTGATGGAGTTAGCTAAATATTTTTTGAGCTACTGGAAAAATAATTATCCCCCTAAAAGCACTAATATACAGTATAATCTCTAAATATGCTTTTAGTGAGCAAATCACAAATCACACCTAATGATCTCTGATATATTAGCACCTTTTGCTGAAAGAAGAGACAAAAATTTTACAAATTTGACTCCTCCAAAAATATTTTTACATATGACTCAAAGTATATTCATAATGCAACTAGAATTAAAATATGTAGAATATAGCTTACACATAAAAAGCAGAAAACCACTTCTAATATATATTCAAAATTACAAAATAATTGCTAAATTATGCAATCACAGGGAGTCCTAATAGTTTTATCGGGCTTTACTAACGTATTCAAGTAAAATGAACAAAATAATTAAATGTCTAAATATTGATTTAAAGTGCTCCAAGTACTAATGAAGTTTTACTCTCTACTTAACATGGGTTAAACTGTGGTTTGGATGTCTTCGTCCTTTTGGGTTGCTGCTTAAGACTGAGAAAACAGGATCTAGACATGACACTGGCAATTTCTTCACAGCAGTGTAGGGAAAAAGTACCCTCACTGGCATGATTCTTGCAAGATTCTTCTTACTTCTGCTTCCTGATAACCTCTGTAGGATCATGGACTATAATTTCCAAAAGCTTCTACATATTGCACGATGGTTGTAAGTTTGGAAAAAATCGGCAGACGTATGCTTGTTGAGTGAAGTGGGTGAAGAGCAGAAAAGGAAGTTCATGTTTGTGTTGTTAATGCTTCAGCACTAGGACAGGACTTCGGGAGACTAACTAAGATGACTAAGACTGTGATCCCACTCTGGACAGCGAAAGACCAGACACAGGAATGATTTACCTTTGTGTGACTGGGATTAGGGAATCTCTGCTATCCTCCAATTTAGCTCTGTGAACAAAATCCTGTTTTTCATTCAAGGTTTTTATTGTTGGATTTAAGTAGTACAAAACCATTGGAGACTGTTGTGAAGGAGTGCTGGTGAGAGCAAGAATTCTTGAATTCTTTCTAACCTTTCCAGTTCATTTGACTTGATGCTATGTACAACACCTAATGTTTTATCGCCAGGATGTGACTGTGGCTGGTAATAGTATCATGTCCGGTGCAGCCAGCGTCCATGTCATTTTTACTGCCTTTACTCCTGTGTTAAAATTATTCCTCTGCTATTCACACAGCAGAGGATTTCATTATGGTGCCTTTTTTTGGGAGTGAAGGTAGAGAATCTGTTGTTGCACTTAGACGCTTAGGAACTGGTAGCCACAGTGACATACCTTCTTGAGATGGCAAGAATAAGGGGAACATTGATCCTTTTTATAGGCTACTCCCAGTGCAAATTTTCTGCCTTTAGTGCAAGAATACGCCCACGTTGTACTGGGATATCTCTACTACCACTGGATGTCAGGCCCATGTTATCTCTGCAACCAGTGAGAGGAATCATTTTTATTGAGATATAGTAGAGTGAAAGAAGTTTTCCAATCTTACATTATATTGATAACTAGATACTAAAATATCCATGCCAAAGGTCAGGTATTGTGCTGTCACCTTTGACATGCAAGGACTTACCCTGCAGCAGAATTGTATTTCTACTTGTATTTCTACTTAGGTTGAGTTGAACACAAGACTTCTTCCAAGGTAGATAATTTTGTATGAAAGTTATGGAGGCTTAGGTTTTTTGTCTGCTTCACAGTGATGAATGAGTCTCACTTCATCCTTCCTTGAGGAACCCAGGATTAGTAATTGTCAATCCAGGGATTTTCCAAACTATATATATCTTACAACTTCAGCAGAAAAAGAATATACACTCAGTACCACCTCAGTCATTAGCACCTAATGATCTATGCCTTGATCATAGTAAGATAGGCCCTGATTCAGAAAAGCATTAACTCATGTCCTAGATGGTATGTGCACCCGTTACTAAGCAAAATATTGGTGCATGCCATTAGCTGGTCAGATACAGCATTCCAGAACTAAATGTGCACAGATGTGTGCTTGAATGTGTATAAATAGATTCTGCAGGTACAGCCCTGTCATTTTCGGATGTTCATCTCTTTCATTTTATTGGGTGAATTATTCTGAGGTGGGGAGCACACAGTCCTTCACCAGTGGAATTGTAATGTTTTATAAAGACATGAGCCAAAAGTTTGACTCTGGACCTCTCTAGAAGCACTAGCTATTTAGGAAAATTTGAATTTATATTAAAATTTTTTTTTTCATTCAAATTTCTATGTCTGTTGCCTTCAAACTCTGTCTGAAAACAATGGAGAAGCTTTATTTTCTTTGTGATGATGGAAAAATAAATGAAGTAGAAATACCTGTGGCTAAAGTCATTGTAGCAATTCTTTTTCATCACTTGTCCCTATGTTTTGTTTTCATTTCTTTAAAATATTAACAGTTCTTGAAAAGATGAGATTGACTGAGGGAAATGGGAGCCGATATTTTTCTTTTATTATTTTTTTTAATTGAATTCATGGCCAGAAGAGGTGACTCTTGGTTGTGGTAATGTTCAGGAAGATGCTGCACAGAAACAGAACAAAATGTGGCTTCAGCTCTCAACAGCTAAGATTATAGTAGTAATGAGCAGTACTAGTAACTGAAACATTTCTCAGCTGAATCTGCATAGCTGATTCAGGGAACTATCTTATACTTTTGTTGTAGTATGAATTAGACAAAACCAAAACAGATTAATAGCTACAGGAGAGACAGTAACAGTAATGGTAAACTTTAAAGAGGAGAAAGGCAGTCCAGCATGCCAGCAAGCACAAAATATAAACTGGTTATAGACATAATTGTGGTGAAGGAGAGGTCACTTTCTCTCTGTCCCTGAGCTTGACACTGAGCCAAGATGTTGTTTATGCTCAAAATACTCACTGACATTCAATATTTGCTACAGTGGTTTCCAAGTATACATAGATTCTAGGTAGAGCTGTTATTAGATAAATGTCATCATTTCAGTTTTATAAACAAACAGGTTATTACAGAGTCCTATGTTTTCCAACTTCCACTACACAATGTTCTTTTGTATGCCACAGACAATAAGCTGACAGCTCCATGGAAATCTCTTACAACATTCAGTAGTCAGAAGTGTTATAGAGTTCACTAGAAGTAGAAGAATGCATAATGCATTGAAGCAATGTTTTAGGCATTTGTATTAGACTTTTAATGGAAAAATTAAAAAGTAATGCTGCTTTGCATTGCAGTAACTGTACATCAACAGTATGTCTTTATTTCTGGCACATGAAGGGTAGTTTCCATAGCAGCAGCATCTGTAGCACTGAGTAACATGGAAATTGGATTTTTTTCTCTTGTATTTCACAGATTAGAAAGGTAAAATGTATGGAAATAGGGGAAAGTAGATACTACAGAAATCCAGTCTTTAAAACCTGCTTTTCTTTTCCAAAATTCTGAAATTGTAATGGAATAAACAATTCTTGTATTCCATTCCTGCTTATTTAAGCCTCGTGTATGGCTTCATAAATGTATAACAGCTTTTTTTTTTTTTTTTTTTTTTTTTTTTTT
>VWZK01005928.1:18249-78167 GCA_013396935.1 Baryphthengus martii
TTTTTTCAACTGAGAGAGCTAGAAAATTTCAGAATCACCTCAGTCTACCTCCTGGTATGGTGTCATTTATTAACTGGCAATTCCTTTACAATTGCCCCAAAGTGGGTAATAATTAAAGTCTATATTGTGCCAAGACTGTATTTTTATATTTCATTTCTGTAGTCAGCACTTGAAGTATGCTACAGATAACAAACACTGTGTGAGAAAAATGTGTGCTATTTACTGAAATTGATAATGATTTTCCTATCAAATTCTTAAACTTAAAGCAGGGGGATACTTTGCTGTCATTATGTGCACAGAACCTAAAAATGCTACTACATACTCTAAAGTACACAATCCTTTGTTCTCCTAGACACAGAAACATAACAGAAATATTTTCAGAACAGAAACAAAAAGACTGAAAGGTATTGCAGAGATAACCCGCTTTGTTGTAGGAAAGCTTAAATAGTCATCACTCAGAAAGCAGGCATGTCGCTGAAAAGTGGTTATGTGAAGTTTTACTTTTCTTCTCTCTTCTCCATTCCCTCCTGGATTTAGCATTATCCAGGCGCAGAACAGGGAAGAGCTTCTGGTAAATGCAGCTCTTTCAAATGATTTTACTCCTTCAGATCAAACAAATCTAGTAATTCTGACCTTGGTGGTCACATGTGCCAAACACTTTAATGAAATGCTGTAAGGACAGAGGAAGTGCATAGTGATAGCTCTCCACTTTTTCCCTGCCAGTTTCTGGCAATCTGCAGTGGAGCTTGGTATTACAACTGTATCTTTTTGCTTAATACTCTTGAATAAATGCTTCTTTCATGAATTTGCCTAATAGCTTTCCTATTCCACAATATCCTTTGTTGATGAGTTTCACAGTTTAATTATATGTCATTAAAAAAAGTACTAAATTGCGTTTGTTTAAAATTTACAGCAGAAAATTCCTTGGGATGCTTCTCACTTCTTACATTGAGTGATAATTTTCAATTCCCTTCAATTCCCTTATATGCATCTCTACAGTAGTCCCTCTTAGCTGTTTCCTTGCAAGCTGGACCATTGAATTTCTTTTCAAACGGAAATAATTTTTGATCTCTGATCATCCTCTTATCCTTCTTACATCTTGTTACTGTATCCTTCTTGAGAAAGGGTGACCAGAACTGCATGAATGCTGTGGATTTCTTTAATACCAATAAGATTTTCTGTCCTAAGCTAAATTAGCATCCATCACAGACTAGGCATAGTTAGGCCTTTGTTCAGGTGCACAGTATATATCAGCTGGATGACTGCTATCAATATGCTCATTGACTCCTTCAGAAAACTAATAGATTTGTGAGGCCTGACTTCAGTCTACGAAAATGTGTTGACTGTTGCCCAATATGCCTTATTTACCTACTTGTCTTCCTATTCTACTCTTTATTATATTTCTACCAACATGCCTGTTGTAGAAATCAGATTTACTGCTCTATAGCTCCCTAGAATCTCCTGGAAATTTTATGGGGAATTTGCTTCACATTTATTACCTTTCATTTCTTTGTTATCTAGGCTGATTTATGTTAACCACCAAAGCAGAAGAAATTCTATTCTAGCAGTTTACATGCACTGTTTCCTGTTTTCCTGTATTTCACCATTCTAGGAAATTCTGTGGATGTCAGACTTGATGAATTTCCCTTTCTCCCTTAAACCTCTTGTTGGGTCATAGGCTGGACTTGATGATGTCGGAGGTCTATTCCAGCCTCAACAATTCTGTGATTCTGTGATGATGTTGCCTAAATAAATAGTGTCCATGACATCCTTAAAATTTTGTCCTTTTCACTGCTCCTTTTAATAAGGAGATTTCCTTTTTTTGCACAGCTTTCCTTTCTGAAATGAATAACTGCTGTAATAGAATTTTTTGTTTGGATGTTTTGCTGTTTCTTTAGATCAGAAAATCTTTCACTTTCACAGCTTTCTAGGCAACACATAGGAGACCAAACTAATGCAGATTCAGTCTCACAATCATGTATAAAAATATTCATAGTGATTCCCTTTGGAATATGTCATGACTTCTGAAATATCTACCAACTTCTGATTCTGAATCTCCGCTGTATTGCAAGTTCTTAATATCCATAAAAATTAATACACAACTGTAGCAATTTATTTGACAATATTCAAGGCTCATTTTCCATATATGAAATAAGACAATGTAAGGTGGTAGACAACATAGGAAAAAAAGCCCTAAATTTATTAAAAGTGAAAAATATTTCGAGTGACAGGAAATGTGTTATATTAATAAAAAACACTTAAATGACTGGCAGGCACTGTGCAGTTTACATCTCGCCCAGAACCCTTGATAAATAACAGTCTATACTGGTCCTGGATATTATTATTATCTATTTTGAAGGGAAAAATATAACCATATTCCATTCTGTTAAAATGTCTGGTTTATGAAATTTTGGACTTATCAGGAATATAATTAAAGTATTATTTTGTTATTATTTTCGATAGAAAAGTACTTAGTTTCTCATTCTTTTTGTACATAAATGCGTCTTTCTGGAGAGGTGGAATTTTATGGATCATGTTCTGTTGTTTTTTGATATTTTTCTTCTAAGCTTCACAAAAAGATACACTTTTTACTTGTGTATTTCCTTATTCCATCTGAAGATCTAATATTGTGGCTTCTTTCTATCTTTAATTGTATTTATTCTGTGGGCTATTTATTTGATCTTTGCATTTCATATAAAGGAATAGCACTAGTAGTAAAGATTTTATGCTATATAATTTTCTGTCATGATTTCAGAGAAGAAAACCCAAACTAAACTGCCTAGGATGAAAAAGGAGCACAAATGTAGACAGCTGTATTAATGACAAACGTTTTGGAAGCCTCTTAAAACATACCTGTAATATTTGCAAGTTCTTTTTTTTTTCGAGGGTGTTTAGTACATTTAGAAAATGCCAAAGAGATTTGTGAATATAATTGTGGATGTTTGTATTTTCACCGCTCTCCTGACGTAAATAAGAAGCAGACTTACCGTATACATGTAGCCATATGATTCACCGAATTCCCCTCTTATCTCCTTTCTATTCCCATCTTTTATGGATGTGGGAAAAAGTGAGTGTTGGATAAGAAAAATAATGAATTTGGAAAAAAAAACAACCCAAAAACGTTTATTGAATGGAAAGAGCTTAATTAATTTATTTAGGAAAGATTGTTGATGTGATCAGGGAAAACAAATGAGTCATTTGAACAGTAAATGCAGGCAAAGATAGCCTAGAGTGCACAGTGCTGAATAATCAGGTGAGTATTTGACTAATAATCAGAGCTAGACATCGTGTGTCAGTAAGCATAGAGTTCTCTGTGACTCTGCCACTTCTGCTTTTTCTTTTTTTTCGGCTAATGTTGATATAGACATGCATGCACATATTTGCAATGAAGAAGACAAAGAAGGGTGAAGGAATGTGTTAGCAGAAGCTTGCTTCTGTGTCCCCATTCAGGAGTAGATACAGAAGTGCTGATGCAGTGTTTGTATGCTTACAGATCCACGTAGAGTGGGTGTTAGTGTCGATGCAAAGACGGGCTGCCAGGCACTTTTCTGAGCAGGTAAACTTTCTTGACAATTCTGATATGCTAACAGGCATTTTAAATTCTTAGCGCAAAACCAAAGTAGATTTAATGGAAAGCGTTCTTTTAAAGTATTTTCTGAAAGCGAACCCCCCAAATAACCTGTATCACATTTTTATTTTTAACCCCACCTAATGTGATACCTCTTAATTTTCCTTTTGGCAAGCCCGTTGTAATCTTTAGCTGGTAACTAATTTGGTCATAAAATACTGACCCAGATTTTTCTGGATAATTAACAAGTCAGGCAAATCAGCAGAAGCAGGTGTAGTATATTTTCAGTACCAACAGAGAAAAGCAGTTAGCTGGTGTTTTAATTCTCATTTCCAGTAATGAACTATATAACATTCTGGCTGGCTAATGCAATTAGCATTGTCTCCTCCTCCCCTCACTTACTTTTAGAAAAGAAACTCAAACCAGGAGTTTTCAAAAGGCCAAGAATTACTGACTCTTTCTGCACTCTTCTTTCAATCATGTTATTAAC
The DNA here is from genome assembly GCA_013396935.1 of Baryphthengus martii. Lineage (NCBI taxonomy): Eukaryota > Metazoa > Chordata > Aves > Coraciiformes > Momotidae > Baryphthengus > Baryphthengus martii. Next base: position 22,308 of record VWZK01005928.1, read on the forward strand.
CTCCTAGATTGAGCTTTTTGTAGAACAGTAATAAAAAATTTATACTAATATGTATCATGTTACAAGCTGAGACAGAAAACAATGTTTCCATTCTTCAAGCAATTAATTATTGTGATTAATGTATTCCCCCTCCTCTAAGCACAATTCTGCCAGACAGAGCCAGCCCATTGACATACTGTAGAATTATAATGCATATCTAATTAAAGGTGACCTGAAAAGCCAGGGTATTTAGCCTTCCCTGTCAGGACCAAGAAACTGTTAATCAGAAAGTGCTTGCTTTCCACCCCACCCCACCCCTCCCTTTTTGTATTTTTGTGCTAATTTCAAATCTTCTCCCTGCATCAGTGAGCAGATGAGATCTTCAGCCAGCTTTCATCTTTCAGAAAAATGAATAGTGCAGAAAGAACATTATCAAATGAGCTGTTGAAGAAGTCAGTGAATATGTCATTGAGTGTGACTGCTTCCAGAATGAATTTAGATTTATCTCTGTTATCTCCCCTCTCCCAACTCACTCTCCACACTCTGTTTGCACTCAGTCCACATGTCAAGCAGGGCGGGTCATAATGAATCATGAGGGACAGTTACTCCTGGTATAGTGACAGGTCCAATTGTGATACAACTTGTTCTAGAATTAAGTTTGTTAACATTATAAATTGTCTCATTTGACCAGAGGTTTAAACACCTAGAAGCTTTTATGCATGCAATTTCTTAAAGTATTTCATTTCCATTAGGCAGATGCTGCTTTACAGTATTCCACAAATGAAATTGTTTCATTACATCAATAGCTACACAAAACAACTGTGACGAGACCACTGGTTTTATCTCCATATTGCAAACAAGTATTCACATCAATATCTCTGGCAACTGGATAACACCACAAGAAGATATTATTTAAAATCACATTTTTAAGCACATCTTCAAATGCTTATGCTGCTGCAAAATTCTGATACAAAGCAAGAAATTTTCATACTGTCCTGTTCAGTTTCTGCAGAAACAACCCACTGAGTTAGCAACATCTTAAGTAGAAACAAATACATATTTTCATTTTTCTTTTCAAATCCGGCAGTTACAGATTTTTCCATCATCTGTAATGCAAAGTTGTTGTCATAATGAAGATTATTTTTTGCATGTGTTGGAAAATGGTAAGATTGAGTTGCAATATTTTACCCATAGGGAGACAAAGAAAGACTAATATTTTTCTTTTTGTATATTGTCAGTATTATCATGTAAAAGAATGTGATATCAAAACCCCTGCAAAGTCAGCACACCTTCTGAAACTGCTTTATGCTGTAAACCCTTTGGGTATTTGACTAGTTGCTTCATACTTATGATCATATTTGACTAGGTGAGTCCTATACAACAAATATGTCTTAGATGCTTTTCAGTTAAAATAAGTGGTATCACTGAAGTTAAAAAAATATATTTTTTAACTTGTCGAAATCACCAGAATAACTAGTCGGTGGACCTGGTTTATTTATTTATTTACTTACTTTTAATAAGCCTCTTGCATATTCGGAAGTCAGGGAGTTTCTGCAATGTTTTCTTGTTGATTTTTCTGTTTGCTGTTTGGCAGGGGGAGATTGACACTGTTAGATACATATTTTTTCCTAGATGTCTGAGAGAATAAGTACACATATGCACATACCCACACAGAGTCCTCATGTGCCCTGGAAAAATCCTGATCAGCTGTATCATGGCAATTTATGTTTATACATACACATTAGGCTGGAGAAGGCGTTTGGATAGTAGTCCGCCATAGATACAAGCAGAAGTTTCTAAGAAGTATTTCTCAGTGTGAAATGCACACAACTTGAACTTTGCTTCTCTTGTCAAATTTTGGAATACCTAAGGCAGACTAGTTGTTTGCTATGAAAATGCCTTTGAGAAATCATCTACCAGTCCCACTTGGTGCCAGAATATGAATTTTTTTGGTTCAGTTGGTTGCCTGTGCCATGCATAACCTGTAAAGCTATTTGTCATTGTATTCCATGCTCTAAACTGAAGTACTAAAAATATGGTGACCCAGGAGTGATCGCTATTGGTCCTGTAAGTTGTCTTCAACTGACATCAGTCAGAATTGCAAAATTGTCTGTGCTGTTGTGGTAGAAATAATGACTGCATATCAAAACTGGCATACTCACACTCAATGGAGATGGGAATGTTACCATGTAACCTACTCTGTTATTCCAATTTATCCTTCAACTCTGATCACAAGCATAAGTTGCCTGAAAATAATTACTGAAAAACAATTCACATTTTTCTAGTTTTGATTTTTTTTTTTCTGTTATTGTTTGTGTCCCAATGCTAACATATTGGTGTTAATGATTAAATGATTACAGGTATATGAAAAGGTAATGAAAATCAAATGCTAAACAGTGAATTGAAGAAGGGTAGCAATCAAAACCAATCATAAAGTTACAGTAAGTTTTGGTCCTAAAATCCATCACTGCAATGGGAAAACTACAAAGAAGCGTAAGTGAAAATACTGCCATTTTGCTCATTGACAATATGATGTATATACAGTTCTTTACATTTTTAGCAGTTCCAAATGATATTGCTAGATTTTTTTATTCAGGGCTGTAGTTGCAAAAATTGTTTACAACCTCTGAACAAGAAAGACATTGCTTGCTTAGGAGGTGCTGTTTTGCGGAAGAGAAACTGAGGCCTGGGTCAACTAAGCAATTTTCTAAAAGACACAGAGGAAACCCTTGTCAAAATTGAGAGCTGAAATTCTTCCTCAACCTTATCCATTGCCTTTATTAAAAAGCAATCCTTTCCTTCTGACTCTCCCTCGTGCTGTGAGTAACTAAGGAACATAACAAAACTGGTAAGCTACACATCATTCACCATAGCGTCCCTGATTATTAGACACAAGCGACTGCCACTTGTGTATTCTTCTGAAGCATTTATAGCTATGTAAGAAAGTCCTGACATAGGTGAATTTCTACACAGATTATCACCGTATATTATAAATTCTAATTTTGTTTATTTCTAAACTCAGAAAAATTATTTCCAAGTTGTAGCATACAAAGGAAAATGTGTATTTTCTTTCCTCTTCAAAATGATTGGAAGGTACTTCTAACACTAAGCCATCCACAAGGAACATGTCTTGTCATCTTGGTCACAGTATTAAACATCAGTTTCTTCTTTTATACAAGTACTTTGTTTTAGGCTATACATATGTGTGTGCATATAGGTATATATGTGCATAAATTGTCAAGTGGCTTACTTTAAAACTTTCCCCAGTAAAATACTTCTAACTGATGATCAAGAACCATCCCCTACCATGCCTTGCTAACCTATTTTTTGCTTGCTGTTAATTTGTCAGAGACAGGTTACTGTTACTATTCACCTTGAGATTTTGAGGATCTCCTTATTTATTTCTGTCTTTTAATAATCTTTCCCCCCTATAACAAATTCAAATATGCTTTTGGGGCACCGAGTGTTCTGAGGTAGAAACCAGTCTTCACTGAGTTTATGTGCAAGTAAGTTTCCTATTAATTGCAGTGGGATTTTTGATTGACCAAGGACTAAAGATTTCAGGATTCCATCCCCCCAGCCTCAGAAAACATTGCGTAAAATGTTTATTGCTAGAAATAAAGCCTGCAGGTAATATACTATCACAAGCATGGATAAATCACAGAACTAGAGTAAAGCATTTGAATAGATCAGGAAACACTTAAATAAGAATTAGATGTTGTTTGCATGAGCCCTGGCATCATCAGCAGTATTTTCTTTCGTCAGATAGTGCTACAATTGATTGTTTAGAAGGCTTTCTAGCTTTATGGTACAAATGAGAAATTTTACACAAACAACTTAACCTAAATTTAAGAGACACAGGACATGAAAATTTGACACTGAAGAATGGTAACATTTTTGTTGCTTGTAAAATATCTTACTTGCATAATAATTGATATGACATGAAATAGGTAATAAAGACATTTCTAAGATAAGTTATACCCCTGTTAAAGCATAAAAACTAAGTTTTGTTAATTATTTCAGAACACAGTTAGTTCCAAATATTAGAAGTTAAATCCCAGAAGAGATTTATGAAAATATTTGTCATTTTCCTTATTGTGTGATGGGAAAATCTTCAAAACGCTAACACAAAACCAAGGAAATGCCAAAATTTTGCCTTGTATTTGAAATTTCTGCTGTGGGGGAAATAAAGATCAAGAAAATTTTTGGTTAACTGTGCCAAAGTGTGTATACTCTAGCACAAAGCCCTTTATCTGAACTCTTACAGCCTTATTAATCCTGAGTAGAAACTTGCTACCCAAATGGTGGACCTATTCAGGTCAATGAGTGATTTCATGGAACATGAAACATGTACAACTTGGCCTGTGTAATGCTGATTGAATCTGCATTGGAGTCTCATTTCTTCAAGTAACACGTATCCATCAGCAGATACTTTAAATCAGCATGGAATTAATGCAGTAAAGTACCTTAGGCAAAGACTAAGCTTCGGAACCGTCCATTTGAATACTGCATGCCAGTTGATACTTCAGTTCATATGTAAGATGATAACTGATCAGAGCTTGAAGTAGCACTCAACTTGGGTAAGGGCTCCTGAACCGGGTCCTCTGTTATTGGCAACAAAAACTGGAAAAAGAGGAGTGGGATTTGATTTCAGCATTGTGCAGAGAAATCTCAATAATTCTATTTAATTTAGAGTAGTCACTCCAGATTTACACCAGTTCTACTGAAAATCAAAATCTGGCCCATTGTCTTAGTAAAATACACCAAGTCAATATCAGTTCATTACACAGAGGGAGAGAGAAAGGGAATAAGAGAGAAAACAAGGATTTCGTTAGCAATGCATTCTGTACTGTAAAAGATAAAAAGGAATATCCAATTAACACACCACTATAATTGCTTGCAGACATTCTTTTTTATTTAAAGATGAAATGGCTAAGAGTTTTCATCAAAACTAGGGTCACAGCCTACATATTAAATGAAAGAAATTGATTGGGCTTTATTACACCCTGACTACAGCAAATGTGCCTCAATCACTGATTGCTATAAATTTATTCTTATAAACTACTAATTGCCCAAGTCATAATGGTAACAATGGTATAATGAAATTATCTTGATCAAGCTGATGCACAAATTTTGCTTGACAACATGAGCAGTGTGAGAAAAAAGGAAAGAAGACATGCATACAAATATATAATGTTTCATTAAAATTAAAACCAATGTTAAAACAACTGTTCTCTGAAGTATACAAAGTTCTGTATTAGAAGGGCTCCCTTTAAAAAAAAATCATTTAAGAAGACAGGCATTTACATTTATAATAAAATGATCTTGCATTTTTTATTTGTCTTGAAAATTAATGACTTACTTAATCACATTTGATCAAAGGAGATAAGTTGATGTAGTCATGTGTTTCTGATTGCATTAAGCCTGATCGAGAGTGGCATGATGGATATTTAATAGTCTTGCTGTCCTTCTATATCTTGTCACCATTTCTTGATATGCATGGATACTGTAGAGTACACCACAGCACAAAGCTGTACTTTTAATAGAACAGACTAAGTTTAGAAAAAAAGAAATTCTGTTGGACCTTACATGATGGAGCTTTTAGAAGTAGGTTACCCACCAACAAAATATTTTTCTTTAAAAGACAAAAACCTCAGGTAACTCTCTAAACAGCTTGAATAATTTTCTCCTTTTAAAAACACATTTTGCCTCTATTAAAAGATATTGCTGTAATAGGTTTAAAGGACTAGGCAGAGAGAATGTGAAAAAAAAAAAAAAGATAGCCATCCAGACAATGTAGAAAATTTCTAGAAGCTGGAATGCAGAGCATTGCGTAACATGTGAAAATTGGTTCTATTTATATTGAGCTAATAGCTGTTTCTACAAGTGTCAGCTGAGCCATTCAGAGGGAATGTTGGTATGTGTGAGAAATTATTTCTGAGTAGTTCAAATGCAGTCCTAACTGTTACAGAATAAATCTCACCCAAATTTTTAAATTCCTGCCTAGTTCTGACTATTTAATCAGTATGAAAATTTCTTTTTTTTATGAGCATGTCTTGCTTTAATCTAAAAACATAGGTCCAAACTTTTGTACAAGGGTACAATATTTTCATTCTTTGAAGTAAATTGCTCCTAAAATTGGTATAGTTGATGCAGTTCTACAGAAATGTAAAAAGCTCACTGAAAACCAAGCTGAAAGTGTTTCAGGAGGCCCTTTTGCTTAGTCAGTGATCCCGCCCAAGTTGGGCACGGTATTTGACTGACTGCCCTGAGTTTGGAGTTTGTAACTGCTGCAGTCACCATTTTGTTCTCCTGTCAGAAAGCATTTTGCTAATGGCCGACCTCAATCTGTTGTGCTGCAATTTATACTGACTGCACATGTGAGGACCTTGGAAAAGGGCTTCTTCCTTTGGTCTTTGCAGTATCTTTTCCATACAGGCAGCCTGTGGCTCTGCCTCTCCTCTCATCTTTACATATCAGGCTCCTCCCACTTCTCTCACCTTGGGTTTTAAGGCCTCATACAAAGAGGAGGTGTCACTGGAGCAGTGCCACATGCCCATGCAGCACCTGGAAGACTCATGAATCTTCACAGTGGCATGACCCAGTGAGTCATGAGCGTGTCACCCAACAGTCATCCAACGGTCGTTCCTTGTGCCACACAGCCACAGCTGGAAGCTCTGAGCTGGGAGTGGAGCCCACCGACTGACCACAGGAAGGTAAAAGAGATGTTAAGCAAATGTAATTCTTGGGAGTGAAAGCACAAGTATCTTGCTTGTGGTTTGGTTTTGGGGTTTTTTGGGTTTTTTTTTGTGCGTGCGTTTCTCCCATATCTCAGCTTAGGGCTCCCCTACCTTTCAGTAATGGTTTCCTAAATACATGACTTCCATCAGCTTTTTTCAATTCAGCTGGTTCCTAACATTTGTTGGTGATGACTCTGTGGAAAACCATGACTCAGTTCTTGTACTAACCTAGAATTTATAAATTTAAAATGGCTTTTGCATGTGAACATCCAGCCACTGGGATTTTCCTGAACAGAAGTACCTACTTTTTTTGAACTGTTTGTCCGTCTCTATTCACATTATATTAACTGATTTTTCCCCAAAGCCTTCACCAGCTGTTACTACCTTTCTTCTAAGACAGAGATATTAGTTTGTTAGTTCACAGGACTTGATTGGAAGCATGTGTTTAGAATTGACTGGGTATTTCTTGCTTGCAAATTTTGTTTGTTTGGGGTTTCTTCAAATATTTGGGGGCAAAAAAAAATTCAAATCATTTATGCAGTAATATTGCACTAATTCTATTCTAACCAAGTGTGTGGTAGGAACTAATAAGATCTTACTCAATCACATTTGTGTGTTTAATGAAGTATTTGGATTCTGCTGTGGTGTTAATGCAGTTACGGATAGGGTTTGCTTGTTTATTTTAAGAAAAACAAACCCTTAGCTTTAGCATTCCAACCCTTGGATTCCTCTTCTTGGCTGCTCAGTAGAGAGATCAAGGATTATAGAATTAATTTCTGTCACATAAATACAATTATATGTGTATTGGTGAGACCACCTGTATGTAACTGTCTAGGTTACACATTCCATGTGTATACAGAGTGCCAGCATATGTGTTTTGGTGTTCACATTAGACCAGATTTTGTGTTTTCCGTCATAAGCATTCTGCAGTTGTATGAACAATAGATGTTAGGTAATGCAAGTATTGTGAATATCGATAGTTAATATATGCTATTTGCTTTCCTTTTATTATTACTAATTTTCTTTACATTGCTTTATTATTATTATTTAGTCTGAATGGATGAAATTGCTTTAGCTTTTTCTTAAACACTGTTAGATGGCACTTCCTGAAAAAAAAACAAACGACTTTTTTGCACCTGGAAGCCAATTTTAATTTTTAGGTTTTTTTCTTTCATTGACTTCTTCTTTATCATTGTGTTGCAGATTTTTCTTCCTATGTTTAGATTGACTTGTCCTATGACCAGCTAGCATTTGGAAAGTTATGTGTATCTGCAAGTGGGCATGTTTATAGATTCAGACTGTGTGTACCAGAGAAACTGCCATGGCTAGCCTAAAAATAGCAAATCTGAGAACTGATGTCAGAGAACAAGAAACAATATTAGGAGATGTTTCTGATTTTAACGCGTTTTCTACTGAGAAGGGTGAGAAAGTTCCTTAATAATATAACTAGTGGATGATACCTGGAATGCTATGCTGTGCAATATTACCATTATTTCTGGAATTTGTACAACAAGAGTGAAAATCCAGCTTTTGCAAAATGGCCCGTTCATATAATGCTGTAACACTTGTGCTCTGTCTTACTCATCCATTCCTTTATCCATCCATCTCTGTATCTATCATGAAATGACAATCCTAACTTACTTTAAACTCTCCAAAGGTATATTCTTAAATTTTAATGTTGGAAAAGCTTCATGATGACTAGTACTTTGGCTTAATGTGGTATAGCTTCTGACAGCTGCCGCTGTAAGAAAAGCAAAGCATGACTGCATTACTGTCAGTTTCTGTCAGAGTCTGGTTGCCAAACTCTTGCAGGGATTATGACAGTGAACTAAACAAGAATGACAAAAAGTCAAAGCTGTGATTTTGAATAAGGAAGAGTGGACACTTGAATTGCATTTTGTTTGCAGTGTTCTACATGTGGGCTTCTTTGTGGCATGGTGCTTGCTCCTATTTTATTATTTGCTCTTCAGGACTTGTACCTGCTTTCAGCACTCTCAAAAATAAATAAATAAATAAAACCCAAAACAAAAAAAAACAACTGTTGAGAAGCACAGAGTAGGTAAGAGTATGAACTAAATAGCTGTAACTGTCAAATGTACTTGAAGGAGAAGGCAATCATAGCAGTATCATGCCGAAACCCGTCTGGGTAATGGCTTGTAGTTAGAGATTGCAATGAAAATGTGAACTTATTTTCAAGCCAAATAAAAGTGAGGGGAATATATTAAATTGATAAACTATCTCCTCGTGACACATCGCTTAATTTCCTTTTTCAAGTTAATTTCTGACAGAACAATAGCTGCAAGTGCCACTTAACCTAGGACCATTATCTGTCTTGTTAGATTTATTTCTAAGCTTTTCCACTTTACAATTACAAAGTAGCAGAGCAAAGAGGTAGAAACAACCTGGTTTTACATATTATTACTTTTTTTTTCTAGTGAAGAGTAATAGTGTGATGCTGCATCTGTTTGCAACTAACTGCAAATTTGTCTGTGTCAGTGATTGCCAAGATGAAGGGTGAAGCACAGACAGTGCTGGATCCGGGTAACAGAAGTCCAAAGGATGCAGTGAACTTTCCCTGCCTGTCTTTCCCTGCTTTCCCCAGTGCCCTCTCCTCCCTGTCCTTTCCATCTGTTCTTGATCCTACAGCTGCAATGAATGGGCTGACTTAAGGACCTAAACCAGCTTTTGCTGTGCTTCCGTGCAGTGGGAGGTTTCTCCAATGGTAGGTGAGTTTCTGCAATTGACAGAAACACAGGCCACAAAAACCCTCAATATATAATATTAACCATTTTATGGAGAGTTAGACAAGCCAGGAGGGAGTAAGTGAAAGTGAAAATAAATCGTTGGGCAAATACTGCAACTAGTAATAGGAAACAGATACTCTTTTGATAGTTGTTATGTTATCCACACTAAGATAACACTGTTAGTTCAGTACTCTACGAAATACTATCGAGAATTGGTAGCTGTGGCTTGTTTTCTGAATTTATATGAGAACATTACTAGACTAAATTTACTGTATGTTCTGTGTTTTATGTCATTGTTCTTCAGAGCTGAGGTTCACTATTTTCTATGTGTTCTCTGGTATTGTCAGTTGAAATGTGCTGTGGTGGTCACAGAAGAGAATGCTATGGCAGATTGCAAAACAATGTTGTTTATGTTTCAAGTTCCATTAGGAATGAGCTGTTTTAAAAATTATTATCAACTGTAGTATTTCAAATTCTGGGGAGTGTTTTTCAAAGGGCCTGTACTGGGAGACAGTACATGATCTGTTTAGTTTGCTCAGGAAGTTTCCTTAGTTTGAAACCAGAGAGAATTTTGTAATGCTAAAGTGGAGCCTAGGTGAATCACAAGTCGGATCCAACTTGATGATATCTCTATTCCCAGTTCTAGAGTAGCTTTCAGATATCTTTAGAAACAGGGATTTAGTGAGAAATTTTTTTGTTAATTATTCTAAGAAAAACAGAACTACTGTTTTACCCAGTATGTACATCTTTGAGCAGTGCAGTTTCAGAATGTTCATTGGTATTCTTCGGAAGGATGCATGTAGAACTGGCTGAGTTCTGCGACAAACACAGACTTTTTTTTTAATGACCAACTTTGGCTTATCAGAGGTCAGAATTTGCAGTGAAAGCCTGACCACATGCAACAGAATGATTATCCTTCTACAGTCTTTCATAACCATGATACTTACACTTAGGCTTCTCTGTAGCATCAAAAGCCCATGTGTGAAGAGTGGTTGGTTTGTTTTATTTTACTCTCTTTGATTATTGTAGTCACAGAATACCTGATTTGATGAACTGTGCTTTAATCTTATCTAGAGCTTCTATATGATCTCAGTTTCTTATAACTGAGGTATGTGCTTGTATGTTAGAGCTAAGATGAAGTTTTGTGATGTGATTTTTAAAACCAGGAAAGCTGGTCCTTTTTCAAGGACCACCTCCTGCAAGCCCAGGACCAATGTGTCCCAATGAAGAGGAATGCAGGCAGAAGTGCCAGGAGGCCTGCATGGATGGGCAGGGAACTCCTGGACACACTCAGGGGTAAAAATGAAGCCTACAGAGAATGGAAGCAAGGACAGATGACCTGGGAGAAGTACAGAGAAGCACTCAGGGAAGTAAGGGATCAGGTTAGGAAAGCCAAAGCACTGAGATAATTTGATCTAGCAAGGGGGGTTAAGGACAACAAGAAAAATTTTCTATAGGTACGTCAATGATAAGAGGAAGACTAGGGAAAATATAGGCCCACTCCAGAAGGAAATGGGAGAGCTGGTCACCCAAGATGCAGAGAAGGCCAAGGTGCTCAATAACTACTTTGCCTCTGTCTTCACCAGCAGAGACTCTGGTCGCACCCTCCGTGTTACAGAGACCAAAGGCAGGGACTGGGAAAGGGAAGATCCCCCCAATGTAGATGAAGAGCAGGTTTGAGACCACGTAAAGAACCTGAAGGTGAACAAGTCCATGGGACTGGATGGGATTCACCCACGGCTCCTGAAAGAGCTGGTGGATGAAGTTGCAAAGCTACTGTCCATCATATTCAAAAAGTCATGGCAATCTGGTGAAATTCCCACTGGCTGGAAAAGGGGAAATATAACTCCGATTTTCAAAAAAAAAGAGAAAAGAAAGAAGACCCAGGGAACTACAGGCCAGTCAGTCTCACCTCTGTGGCTGGCAAGATCATGGAGCAGATCCTTCTGAAGGCTCTGCTAAGGCAAGCAGATAGTAAAGGGGTGATTGGTGACAGCCAACACAGCTTCACCAAGGGCAAGTCCTGCCTGACCAATGTGGTGGTGGGGTGGGGTCACAGCCCTGGTGGACAAAGGCAGAGCAACAGAGGTCATCTACCTGGACCTGTGCAAAGCATTCGACACTGTCCCGCATGAAATTCTGATCTCTAAACTGGAACGATACAGATTGGATGGATGGACCGCTCGTTGGATAAGGAGCTGGCTGGATAGTCGCACCCAAAGAGTTGTGATCAATGGCTCAGTGTCCAAATGGAGATGTGTCATGAGTGGTGTTCCTCAGGACTCAAGAAGTGGGCTCGTGCAAACTGCATGAAGTTCAACAAGGCCAAGTACAAGGTTCTGCATTTGGGTCGAGGCAATCCCATACACAAATACAGATTAGGAGGAGAAAGGATTGAGGACAGCACTGAGGAGAAGGACTTGGGGGTGGTGGTGGGCCAGAAGTTTAACATGAGCTGTCAGTGTGTGCTTGCAGCCTAGAAAGCCAACCGTGTCCTGGGCTGCATCAAAAGAAGCATAGACAGTCGGTCAAGGGAGGTGATTCTCCCCCTCTACTCTGCACTTGTGAGACGCCACCTGGAGTACCATGTCCAGTTCTGGAGTCCCCAACATAACAAGGACATAGAGCTCCTGGAACGTGTCCAGAGGTGAGCAACTAAAATGATCAAAGGGCTGGAGCACCTCCCCTATAAGGACAGGCTGAGCAAGTTGGGGTTGTTCAGCCTAGAGAAGAGAAGGCTCTGAGGTGACCTTATAGCAGCTTTCCAGTATCTGAGGGGGGCCTACAAGAAAGCTGGGGTAGGGCTTTTTACACAGGTGCAAAGCGAGAGGACAAGGGGAAATGGTTACAAACCTGAAGAGGGGAGATTTAGGTTAGACATTAGCAAAAAATTCTTTCTTGTGAGGGCAGTGAGATGCTGGAACAGGTTGCCCAAGGAAGTTGTGGCTGCCCCATCCCTGGAAGTGTTTAAAGCCAGGCTGGATGGGGCCCTGAGTAACCTAATGTAGTAGAAGGTATCGCTGCCTATGCAGGGGTGTTGGAACTAGATGATCTTTAAGGTCCCTTCCAACCCTAGCCATTCTATGAAATCAAACCATTAAATGTAGGGTACTGTATGAGTACAAAGCATGCCATGGATATTATTTCAAAGATACATACTCTCACTTTTAAACTTTCTGCAAGCTTGAAATAGATGCTTCTAGTCCTAAAACAAGAGCATGATTGAAGGTCACATAGTAATTACCTCTTAGACACAATTCACTGGCACTAGAAGGGTATTTTTCAGTTGTTTCGTGATGCAGAACAAATGCTTCATTAATCAGAAATGTATCAACATGAGATTGAAAACTAATAAAATCAAGTGCTATGACTTGACATTGCTGGGGACCCACTTAATACAGATATTTCTTCATGCAACTTTCTGCACAAGACTTTTTCTTGAGTGTGAGGATTTTAGAAGATTTCTTTAATACCAGGAGACTTGTGAGAAGATAGAAACCAAAGCTATCTTCAAAAACAGGAAAAGAAGGGATGAGGGGTTTTCTATAAAACATCTAGACTTTTTATTTCTCACACAAATTGTGACTATCATAGTCTCTTCAATATTGTGAGGAAAAATAAAGACAGTTGTAAAAGGTTATAATGAGCTACATAAATTCTGGTTACATTTTTTTTTACTTTAGTGAAAATTCTCCATCTACACTAGTTCTGAATATTTTGTTATCTTTTTGTTGGAAAGGTAGGATGAAAAAATGAGACTAAGACATACCTGTCTTATGCTTAGTGGGGTGGAATTTGAGGACTAGATCACTTGAGGAAGTCAGCTCCTTAGTTATCTTGCCTTGGGCTCTGAACAGGTTCTGTTTTAGCATGTGATGAATGATCTTTTTTTTTTTTTATCCTTAGTTTGATGCCTGAGATTTTTCTGAGGCAGATAATTTCATTTATTGTATTTTGTGATTTCACTGTGTTTTGTAATTTTGTTATGCTCCACAGTTTTAAGGAGAGAAAAAAAAAAAAGAAGGAGAGTATAGATAACAAGGGGAAGAGTCTATGTATTCTTCGTTTGGAAAATTTTAACACTACTTATTTTTTCTCTCCGTATCAAACATGTTAACATCTCAACCTGATGTGCTATTTAAGTGATTTTCGTTGTTGTCGTTGTTGCTGTTTATTGTTTTGTGTGTTGTTTTGGTTTAAGAAATTGTTGATAGCTGATCCACTTCAGAAATTCCTCAGCTGCAGCAGCAGTGTTATAAGAAAGAAACAAAGGCTGAACAAAAAGTCCAAAGATCAGCTATTATAAATAGATATTGGCCTGGAGCACTACAAAATCACATTGTGTTGGTTTATGTTTTGTTGGTTTCCACTTTGCCATTTTGACCATTTTATGGATAAGTTACCTTTTAAAATATATCACCACAGCACAAACCATCATCTGTGACCTCCTTTGATGTTACCATCTTACTCGTTTCTGTGTTGCTTTACTATATTCCATATACTTTCAAAGAGCAAATTGTTGTTGTTATCACTGCCACATTGTCTTCCATTTTTTTTCATGGCTAGAACAGTGCAAACAGACTAGATATAATATTTTAGAGGTGGATGAATGGGTGAGATACCTTAAACTAAATGTTTAAACTTTCCATCTGTTTCAACAATCTGAATGCTTCTTTTGATATTTATTACCTGAGTTCAAAAGATTTAAAACTCAAACATATCACTATGAGCTTCTAGAAGTTTCTAATATTTACTCAGAATAAAAGTGTATTTGACCTGGAAGGAAAAATGGTGCAAAGACAGTTCCAGTGTTTTTCTTTGCAAACCTTCTTTGTAATGTACAGGCCAACTCCTGAATAGTAATAAATAATTGAAAGCAGCGCCAACCCAAACTTCAAGAGTTTGGGTTTTGAAAAATTCAATTCTAAACTTCAAAAAGCATGCTGAAATTGTATCACCAATTTTCTTTCATTTAAGAAAAAACCAAAAGGTCACATGGGAATTATTTTATTTATTTTTTTAGTCTTTAAAAAAAACGGAGCTATGTGACAGTCCTTTTGAGCCTCAAAGCCATTAAGTATGGGCCCAGGAATTTAGTTTGATGTATTTGGGAGCATGAGACTGTGTTGCAAAACCTGACTTGATCGGAGTTAATTTCATTTAGAATTACAGGAGGCATCTTTCCAATTCAACTGGTCGCTGCTCATGCCTTTCTAAGGAGACTGCTCTTAAAAGGACTGCTCTAAGAAGATATCATCTCAGAGACTGGTGGGATGCTTACTTTAAAGGTATTGTCATACCTAAAATTTTAGCTGACTTGGAACTTCTGAGATGTGTGATCTTTGCTGTCCTGGGTTTAGTTATTTCTCTGCGGAACAGAATAGCGAGCTATATGGAGAGAGGGGAACTTCTACTCTTTTGTGAAGATTTTTTTAAAAGTATTGGAGTTGTTATTTCTTTGGACTTGATAGGTAGGTTGTCTGAAACTCTTGATCAAGTTACTGTAATAACTAGAAGAAATGGTATGGGTTGTAAGTTTGTGCAGGTGCTTCTTAGAGAGCAAGGAAGTCATGAAAAGAAGTGGAATAAAAAGTACATGACAAACACTAGAAAGGCATTTTCATTTGTACTATGTAGTGAAAGGATACACTTTTTAAACATGCAAGGGAGGAGAAACAATAAAAAAAGAACCAGAGTGTTCTGTGACTAAATGAAATGTAAGAGGAGAAAGACTCTATGAAACAGAGAGCAAGAAGGTAAGATTTGTTAATTTTGTTGGTGTATGCAGCAAATTGTAACAGAACATCAATATCATGATTACTAATAATGATTCTTTTTCACTATCATAATGTCTAGTCTAGCAGCCTCAGTACTAACACCATCTCTGATTCCTTAATGAGAAATAAATTCACTTCGATTCATCAGGACAAAGTTCTGGAGTGAAACTGGACTCATTTCACTCAATTCTTTGAGCATCTGGGTTCAAGTTTTATGTCCAGCACTTAAAAGAAGTGTGAACTCTGAATTGCTCCCACCAGTTTAAGAATCTTTAAAGACTATTACCAGCGCAACTGTCCAGGAGGAGTATCTGTTACTTCCTTTGTTTCATATAGTCACTCCTTTGTGCAGAGAACTTCACAAGCAAGCAGTTTTGTTCTTTATACTGGAATCTATCCTTTCATTGTCTTAATCTCTCAGTGCTGGACCTAGTCATCGTGTGCTTCGATAGTTTTAATGGTCTATAAATTATAGAAATAAAATGCCTTACATTTTCCTAGCCACCCATTTGCCCCCCTTGGTGTCCTTCATTGCCTCCCTGTTCTGTTCTTTGCTTCCTTCTGCATAGACAACTCTGTCTCAGTGGGTTTCATTTCTGTTTTTCAGGCTTTGACTCTTCAGTGTGCAAATTTCACGAAGCCAAACCTCTGTAGGGCTGACTCAGCATTCAGTGTCGTTTATCAATTGCATTGATCTCTCTCTCACCAGCAGTATGAAGGCAGACTTGCAGAGTCAGCAGCTAGTAACTGGCCTTTTCTGGGACTATACCGTAAGAACCTCCAAATTAAAAATAAAAAGCTTTCTGGTTTCTCTGCAGTGGGACTTTCAAAATGAATTTTAAAAAGTCTCTCAACCCTCTTGCTTCATTCAACTGTAATTTTTCTTTTTCATTTCTTCTCATTTTCTCAAAGATGACTCTCCTGTGGAAAAGGAAATTGTGCTTTACATGTTTAAATAATTTTACATTTTATTCTTTCTTGTTATAACTCTACATCCACACGAGTCAAACAAGAAAGCAGGTCACGTCACATACTAGAATATGTCCCTACTCCAATTTTCACAGGGCACCGGCAATTTCATATGAAGAAAATGCAATTGTTTGTAGACAAGGCATAGACCTTGTGCATTTCCATCTCTTCCCAACTGCTCTTTCTCTCTTGCTATTTAATTGAACTCGTACATGAAAAGGATTGGAATTAAGATCTGGGATTTTGCGAGTATTATTTGTATGCCTAATTTTATACAATGTAGTGTGCGGTGGGTTGACCTTGGCTGAGTGCCATATACCCACCAAGTCGCTCTATCACTCCCCTACTTCCCTCAGCACGACAAGGGGGGAGAGAATGAGATGAAAAGAGCCCATGGGTTATGATAAAGGCAGTTTAATGGAAAAGAGGAAAAGCAAAAAGCAAGGCCACACACGTGAAGCAAAGGAAACCAGAGATTTATTCTCTGCTTCCCATTAGCAGGCGATGTCCAGCCTTTCTCAGGAAGCAGGGCTCCAGTACGTGTAATGGTTGCTCAGAGGACAAGCATCTTCTCAAACAAACTCACTTCCTCACCTCCTCCTCCTCCTTTTTGTGTGATTACAACTTAAAGTTGTAGGGAGTTGATTTGTTGATTTAGGGTGCAGAGGAGGAATATTTGGGTTTTATACTGCTGTTAAAAATGAATGAAAATACAAAATGATGTATCCCAAATATAGTTGATTTTGTGAATTACTTTCTCCTAAGGAAAAGTTAACACAGCTCTTAAATGCTAAATTAACATGAAGCTTACCTTCAGTTTAGCAAGATTTGATCTCTTTTTATAGAACTTTGTCTTGTATGCTATGCGTATTATACACCCATGCCTTGTACTCTTCTAATGTGACTCAGATTAGAAATTGACTCAGTAGAGTCATAGAAACAAGGAATTATTCTGCTTATACAATGATTTGGTAAATATGTAATTTATATTATATGATTCATTGTAAAGAGTCAGATTATTGTGATCCTGCTCTGGCAGGGGGGTTGGACTCAATGACCTCCAGAGGTCTCTTCCAGCACTTACCATTCTATGATTCTGGCGGGATCTTGTGAATATCAAACAACAGTAGGACTGAAGTCCACGCAAGAAAAAATCATAGCAAAAGTGACACCTTTGGGAGAGCCAATGTAGGAAAAAAAAAATCCCCCAACAACCAAACAAAAAAACCATAAACGCAAAGGACCTCACAGTTTTTAGCTTCTTTCTTTCTTCTCCCCTTGCCCCCCTTGCAAAAACAAGTTTAAAATAAAATGGGTAATGCTGACATAGTTTGACAATGAATAGCACAGAAGATAAGAATAAGAATTCCAACTGAAGTTACATGCTTTTTGAATTCAGGCTTGGATGATGAAACTAGAGAATCTGTGATGCCCATGAGATTAAAACCCTCATTAGAGGTTGTGACCTTTAGCTTTTTCTACAGTTGTGTCTTTACAGCTCTGATGCATTCAGGACTGAGAGAAGTTTCTTTTCCATGTTAGCTACTCATTGCAACTGAGTGGAAGAGCTGTAGAAACTGGATGAGGCATGTGCATTTTGTTGGTCCCTTGTCTATGCTGTCTTTGCACTTTTACTCTCCTTGCCCTCAGGAAATATGCCTCCTGTCATCTTTAGGAATTTTTGCACTTCTAGCAGTAGATTGTCCGCTGCCTTTCTTGTTTTATGAATTGAACGTTCTTGCATACTAAAATCTCAGGGAAATGACATATATTCTCTCAACCATGAAGACAATCCGTCTGTTTGTGTGCTGTGATCTCAAAAGCAGATTCGTTCTCCGCAGAAACCTTCAGAGAACAACTGTGATACAACTGTTCCAAGAACGCAAGAAATGACATAATATACATGTTTTGTTCCATAAAAGTTTGCATTAAGGTTAACTGTTCAATAAACTTTTGCTAGTTGCCTTTGTTTTGCAGTAAGTAATTTACTGTCCTTTTCTGTTTTCTTTTGTGTTTTTTCCTAAGTAATTTAATTAGCTATCAGAACTGAAACTATGAAATGTTTGCACTGCAAGGTTCAAGTTGCTTTTTAAGTGATCAAACTGGACTTAAAGAGAGTGGTTTTTGAATAACAAATACCATTGAGAAACAGAGACAACAGCTAAAATATAACAAGGCTAAACAACAAATTAGGAATTTCAGATGTGAAGTAACTGATCCCAGTTCCACACAGAGTTCTGTCTCCAGCTTTCCCCTACTGAAATAAGTGGCCAGAAGTCTACTGACTATTGTGATCAGTCCCAGATGTATACCACACAGTCTGCTGAGTTACTACAATGCCCCCTTCTAGAAATGAGGGTAGGACATGCAAAGCTTGATATAATGATATCCTGAGATATATGCAGAGAGGAAAATGAACGATGAGTACTGTAACATGGCGACTGCAAGGACAGTATAGTACAATAGTGGTAACAAATGAGTAGTAAGGACAAAGAGAAAATACAATTGGACAGTATTGTGCAACAGCATTGCTCTTAGTTGCTGTGGGCTTTCCTATGCTGCATGGTTCACATTTCATTTTCTGTGACAAAGAGTAGCTGCAAGAGAACTCTTAAGATCGTTTTGAGCTCCAGATTCAAAGGCATAGTTCACCATTGTTTCAATACAGATTTACTCAAGTATAAAACTAGAAAAATGCCATGATAGCTAGGACTGAAGTCTGCATTACAGAATCAATGACTAGGTGAGAATCCTAAATACTAGGTTAACTAACTATAAGGGAACTTGATTTTTGGATAAGTCAAATGTTGCCGTTTTATAGTAAGGGAAGTCTGAAAAAGTTACTGAAGAATCGCTGAAAAATTATTTTAAATAGGCAGAGAAAAGTTCCACAGAATCCCATGATTCACAAAAATGAGTATTTGTCTAAATGTCTGAAAGGAATTTGGGATTTTCAAAGCCCACAGGCTTTTGGAAGTTTGCGTGTTTTAATCCTATTAAGAGCAGAGTCTAGTTCTAGTAAAGAATAAAGCAGCAATGGAAAGGAGGGCAAGTAGCTTCATATTTCACAGGTCAGTTTTTTACTCTTAAGCGGTGAGAGAATTTAGTAGTGGAAAATGGAAAGAGGAATTATTTCTAATCACATCTGGACACTGTGTTTCTCCACTTACTGTTTGATTAAGATGCCTCACTTAGCTCTCGATTGGCAAATGCCAGACACCTTTTGGACATAACCAACACTTGCATGATGAGAACTACTTTCAAAGAGATATACAGTCCTATTACATGTTCTTTCTCATGCAGGCTATAAAATAAATAAGATTAAATATAAATCTTAAGAACATGTCAATTATTATCTCTGATTACTAGAGAAATTTGCAGTCTTGTATGGACTTTTCTTTTTTTCTTAAAATCATTAAATATGCACTAAAATACTTTATGGCAGTTTAAGCTGCCGCAAGACTGGGCGTTTTCATCGACTTCGAAGGCTCAGAAAGAATCATCTTTCATGACTGCAAACTAAAGATGAAGTTCAAACAAAAGTGTAATAGGGCTCAATTTGTTTTTTATTTTCTTTCTTGCCATACATAGCCATGCATTGGCACAATAATTCATGCATAAAGTCTTCCGTTTCCCCCTCATGAGTTTCAGTGACAGAGACTGTTCTGTCTGTGAGAGGGTAAAATGGCTATCAGTGTTGCAAAGCTAAAGCTATACATCCAAGTATGGATTTTCAGTTGATTTCTTAATGCAAAGTAATTTCTTGATACATGATCACTGCATACCTTTAAATAATATTTAAATACTCTGTTAAATGTTATGGAGAGTTAAACAGAGTTTGAAATGCTGATCTTACAAATTTAAATAATAATAATATATTTTTTAAAATCTGCTGACACAAATGTATTAGAAACAAACCTATATAAAGGAGCAGTTAACCCAGAACTATTGTGAGATATATTATATATTGTTTGACATACTTTCATATAGCAAGCAGAACTACCCCATCCTTTAGACTGTGGTAATGTGCCTTATTGTTAAATTCAATAGGAAAAGCTATTCATACTGTAGTATGATTGAAAAGAAAATTGAATCCTTTTGATGTTATAAATGTGTCTATTACTGCATGTGCACACAAATTTTCCATGGAAATTATGGTGAAAGTAGTGATTCTCCTAGAAAAATGCATTAGTGTTGACGTGTTCAATTTTAGCCACATCAGAATATAAATACCCTTTAACCATGGTCAAATTGTTGGGAATGTATATAGTGTATCTACATAAGTCAGTTGTTTGTCTAAAAATATATATTCCTATAGTCCAGCTATGTTCTCTGTTTCAGTTAAAAGGGAAATTAAAAACTGACTCGCACATATCAGTGTTTTCTTACAATATTTTGTTTTAAAATATTTCCGTATGTGAAGTATATTTTATATAGCTGTTCATGATTACTTTTAATTTGGAAAAACCGTAATATACTCAACAGGGTTTTTGTTATGAAGCAAATTGTGAGACATCGACTGTCCATTCACTTGCATGGCAATTGGTTCTGCATATGAAGTGCTAAATTTCCCTTGTAATGGAGATAGTCTATGTTCCTTTGCATTGACAATTGAATAAAAATAAGAGTGTATTCAATAGCTAAAGATTTATTATACTGGTACTTTCAAAGTTTGCAGTCTGTGCAGGAACATAAATAAAAAAGACAATTTTTTTTTGCTCTGTGAAGCCTACTACATGCTCTCTGCTAAAATTAAACCCACTGTGTTAACGTATATCTCTCAATGCACTTTGTATATTAAGGTGCATTAAGCTATATGGCATAATGCAGTAAGAACTGACCTGAGATAAGCAGGCATGAAAGCAGTATGTACATTGCATTGTAATTATAGAAAAACACCAATGTTTTGGGGGAGGGAAAATTTTAATTCTTCGGAGCTCACTTGGTATAGTGATGGCAGTAATCCTTCCTATTGGTTTAACCCAGTGAAAGTACAGAATATATGTTGCTTCCTTGGTTTTTGGTTTGATGGTGGAGGGGTTTTATGTTTTGGTTTTTTCAGACATAACTTTTTTTCTGTCCACTGAGGACAGATTTGACTTGCAGAGTATTTTAGCTAGTTTAGTAAAATGATAGAAACCTAAAAGGGATCTCAGAAGGGCTTACAGTTCCATGTTTTGGTGACAGAAAATTTTATTTAATACCCATATAGTTAGAATATACATAAGCATCAGTTTCTTGTACTACTGCAGTGTGATTTTTTTATTTTTTTTTTTTTCTCCAATGGAGTAATAAAACTGCTTACATGAATGAGATAGTGCTTCTAAAACGTTTCTCCTCTTGTGCACTTGCATTTAGCAATATCTTGAATATTTTTAATTGAGAGGTTTCAATTTTATTTTTTTTTTTTTTTAAGAATTTTATATAGGTTGATTGTTTGATTTTCCTTTTTCCCCTGGCAGGCTGTTTAAGTGGATTATTTCCTATGCTGGATCCTAATACACTTGTTTAGGTTCTTTCAAGGTAATTATCAATCTCGTAACATTTAGGACAAATATATGAAGACATTTTTTCAGCTTAATAGGAATCCTGTTAATTTTTGTTGTCTTCTGGGGCAGAATGCTGGGAAACATATTATTAGTTGATTGGATTTTATTACTATTGTGATGTTTAAACACTGAAAACGATGGAATTAGAAATAGACGAATGATACATTAAGTATGGAACGAGTGAAGAAGTTAGCTGGTAGCACTCCAATATTAGAAGCAGCGGTCTTCTGTGATAAATCCCTGAAGTTCCTCCTGAAGATGAGAGCTGCCACCAGATTTTTTATTGAAAAAAAAAAAGAGGGAAGGCGGTGAAAATTACATTATTGTATTGATCAGCTCATTGATACCGTTTGTTCTAAACAATTGGGAAGCTCTACCTGGGGGATGAGAGGTGAAAAATATTTCTCTCTGCTCTAAATTTTTCTAAGTACTAGGATCAATGGGATTTTAAAACATGTTTTAATGACTGAGAAGACTGAATACTTTTGCCTTTAGAAGTTTTTCCATAATCATATTATTTTTCTTTTTTTTTCTAACCCCTCCCATCTCTCTCTCAGTTCCCTCAGTTTCACTTTCCATAAATCTCAACCACAGTCTTAATAGCAAGTGACAAACCATTACTGAACACAGATAGTGATACTGGCAATCATTTTACCAAAGCAAATTTAAGATCCTTCTTGTCCTCTCTTACTGCAAGATGAGCTAAATATCCTTGAAAGAAAATTAAATTATTTAGCAGAAAATAAACACTGAAAGCAATAAATACTTACAAAGGCTTTGTTCAAAGAAGGAAGTAAACTTATAACTTGAAATTAAAAACTTCAGCATTGTGTGTATAGTCCGGAATAGTACCATATCTGGAGGTGCAACCCATGGGGCATTTTGGCATGTTTCAAGAGCATCTTCAGCTAAGATCTGGACTTAGGCTATTTCAGAGTGAAAATTACTTTATACCCGTATAATTTCTTCTGGTGTACTGAGTTTTTTAGGTTCTCAGTACAGCTGAAGTACTCAGTGACCATTTTGAAATATCACTATACCTCCGATAGAATGATAATTTCAAAATCATCTGTAGTCAGTTATCTAACATATCAATTTTCTGCTGTAGCACCTGGACACCTTTCATGAAAATGAAACTTGAATCTCTGTCATTTAACCCTGTCAGCGTGGATGAACTATGACGTTATCATCACTTGAATGTAAAATATATCGATGGGTACATGTTATAGAAAGTATGACAGTGATGGTATTTTGGAAAATAATTATGTACTTTGTTTCCATTCTTTAACTCTCTCTCCCTCCTCTCTCTTTCCATGCTCATCAGCTAAGTTAGTATAGCTTTTCTAAATTGTTCAGAATCCAAGTATGGGTGGATATATTTACACAGAGTGAATTACGGCTGGATACGTTCCTATGTCAACATGTGCCACGTTGATTTCTTATAAAGAAGATGGTTATTCTCTGAGGCATAAATAGTATTACCAGACTGATATGATTATAGCCAGTGAGTCATTAATTAGTATCTAATTAAAAGAGCGTAGCAATGTGTTCATGTACACCAGCTATTGTATTATATTTTCCTTTACAGAAAAAAGTGATTCAAGGTTGCATGATAAAGTACAAGTTACATGTCTTTTTATATATTTTTATATGCTATCACACAAGAGGAGTGGGGGTGAGTCCAATTTGTCAATTTTGCTGAAAAATTCTGTGTTAAATTTGCAGAAATGAAACTAGCTTATAAAAGGAATATACTTTGGCAAGGGATATCTAAAAATCCAAAAGCACTTCTCTAAACACATTCGAGGTAGATGTTTTATCGTTGTATGGCTATATTAACACACATGAGCAATTGAACTTTTAATACACATGGAATAGAAGCATAGACCTTTTGTGTTCCAAGATGTTTGTAAAGTAAATTCACTGAGAGGGAGTGGAAGAAACTGTGTGAGTACAATGAACCTGCTTAAGCGTAGATTAGCTCCTTACTTTCCACTTTTCACTGTCAATTGATTATTAATAATGAATCATAATGGTCTAATTGTAACAGTAATTCTGAAGAATTTTGTGTAGCTGAATCACAAAGCATGGAGAGAAGGATTTAAGAAAATCCATAAAGTGTGGCAAGATATGTTTACTAGTCCAGACTAAGTATTTCAGTTTGACAGGTTTGCTTGAACATGAATTAATCACAGTTTTACAGAATTGCATGATACACACTCATAGCTCCTTAATAAATAATTTGATTTTATTCCTCTGCTAAAAATGCATTATTACTATATGCTTAAGACCCTATAAATGAAATTGCAATCCGAATATTATTAGCATTGACAATTTCTTCTCTGAACTTTAAGACAATGCTTTCAACTTGGGTTTGTCTTTTGTGTTTGCAGCCCATACTTGACACTTACATTACAAATGGTCAGTGTGAAGACTGGAAGACTTTTTGCAAATACAGATTTCAGAAAAGTTCTAATAAATCATTGCTACCGGTTTTTGAACTCTGATAATGATACATCAGAAAAAGTTTTGTGGGAAGTAATTCATCCCCTGTTCAAATCAGAGTATAAGTTTCTTTTGCATCAACATTCAAGTTTTCAAAAAGGCTATCATGGTCTTGCCTACAGATCTATAGGTGCAGAAAACATCAATTAAAAATTGAACAACTAAGACTTGTATAAAGTAAATAATGCTCTGCTGTGTCTGGGTTTCTGCTTTCCTTGTATGGATAGCTTCTAAAGTTTCTATAAAGTCTCCAATTACTGATGCTGTCATTTTAGACTAACTTTCTCCCTCTTTTTTTTTTTTTTTGTTTTTTTTGGGGGGGTTTTCAAAAGGGATTGNTGGGGGGGCTCTCAAAAGTGATTGCCAGGCATTAATTATTTACGCTCATTAATTTCCTGTTAAATACAATAGGTATATTTATTCCAAGTTACATTATTCATGTGAATAATTTAAGCCCAAACTACAGATGTTAAAGTACAGATGTTAAACTAAAGATATTAAGTTTAAGCTCAATACAGTACTACGTTTTAGGTGCCTTGCTCCTCTGTATTGAACATTCTGTTAAAGATTTAGGATTTTTTATTTAATTATTCTGCATTGAAAAAATGGAATGAGTTTCAGATTTCAAAATTTCAAACAGAGTAGAAAATTAGCAAGTCTAAGATTTTGCTGTTCCTTCAGGGCTTTGATACATCGACTGAGGCTACAATGAGTTGTATACCTGCCCATTTACCACAGAGTGCCAGTTTCAGGGTTATTGTCTACACTTCTCTTAGTTGTAATGGATAGGGGACACTTTTTCTTCAGGAGAAGAAAAATGAGGGGAGGCACTTGCCCTGGGAAGTGAGATAATTTAAGGTCAATTGCTTTTGTGGTCTGAGGTTCTTCCATCCACATCTTCGGTCTCTTAGGGCAGTGCCACACTTAACAGGCTCCAAGCTAGGTTGAAGAGGCTTCTCAGAGAAGTCATTCTACACTGTACTCGCAAGGACAAGAAATCTGCTGGGGCAAAGTCCAAAAGAAACCTTGATCTTCTACAATCTAGATCCTAGAGCAGTTTCTGTATTTTCTATGAAAGTGTCTTTGTTATTCCATATCTATATGACCAATCATCTACTTGTATAAAAAAAAGATGAACACAACCACATCACTATTGGAAGGAAAAGTAGTAGGAACGAATGCATTTTCTAGATATCTCTTCCAGTTTTATTAGAACGTCAAAGGACACTTGCTGTGTTGTAATCTCAGGCCTAATTTCTGGATTCAAACCATGCTCAAGCAAGGTATAGGCAACAGAAGCAGTGTCTTCTCTTTTAAAACCAGAGAAAGATCCATTTTTTAATTAAAGCATTCCCAGAGTTAAACAGTTGTGAGAGAATTGGTTTTCTTTGGGTTTCTTGTCCCCTAGGTGAGCATTGCATTTAGTCAAGGAGATTCTGCCCGTTCTACTGTCAATCCTATAGATGGTGACTGGGCTTAATTCTAAGTGACTTTTAAAAAGCACGACAAGGAGGCAGTGGCATACTCAGAAATAAAAATGGTACTGTCTTGACCTCTTAAATCCCTTTCAAAGACCGCTGGAGTATTTCCATTCAAAGTCCC
Source organism: Baryphthengus martii (assembly GCA_013396935.1). NCBI lineage: Eukaryota > Metazoa > Chordata > Aves > Coraciiformes > Momotidae > Baryphthengus > Baryphthengus martii. The sequence continues at coordinate 48,173 of VWZK01005928.1, forward strand.
CAGTTTTTGTCTTTAGTTACTAAACAATTGTAGTTTTCCCTTCAATAGAGATTTCTGATTATGACGATTAGGGCTGTGATCTTTGTCAGTTAGGCAAATGCCTAGCTCATAGCCATATACTACCTTTACTGAGAAAACAGTAGTTCCACTATAGCCAGACTTGGAAATTTGTTGTTCTTTGTGGTTCTGGTTTGCTTACTCTTGAAACCCAGGAATCAGATGACTCTTCTGATGTCACATTCCAGTTTCTACATTAACTCACTTCAGGAACATTTTCAATCTCTCATCTGAATAATATTATTATTTACTGAAGTTAAGCTCTTCTGAGTTTCCAGAAACTGTGAAGATCCTAAAGGTACTAACAAATTTGACAAATGGGATGATACCCAAACGTCGAGAAACTTGGAATTCAAGGTGGATGGGGGGCAGGGTGTGGGGGGTGGGGTGAGAATTAGAATTAGGGCTTGAAAAATGCATAGCTGAACCACTAAGTGAAAGATTTGACTGCGTTCAAACAAGCACGCATTTTAACTGAGAGGCAAAATGCATTGTTTTGCTTTCATAAGAAAATTATCTAAGTCTTATAAGTCATCTGGTGCAAATACACTTACTACCCCAAAAAGAGCATTCAACATCAAATGGAAGCTACTGCTTGTTATAAATATTGTCTCTTTCATACAGATTTTTGTCTTTGTAAAACAGAAAATTGAAAGGAACCATGAAGGGTGTAAACCACAGCAACAAAATTGGTAGACTTCATATAGAGGCAGTTCCCCACTTCTGGGATGCAATTCATGGAAGCACTGCCAAGGTAGGCTTTGAAGTAGGTATGTACATACTTTATCTTCAGGGGAAAAAAAAAAAAAGAAAATAATATGTTGGAAATGGAGAACACAGAAACAAACACATTTCAAATATGGTATTTTAAAACTTGTTTGATATATGCCTACAAGGTAATATATTAGATTCTATCACCTTTAAGTTGTGATAGACAAGTAAGTTTTTGTGGACTAACAAACATTAAGTATTCTAAGTTAATGTTTACATATATATCCTTGCCTCCTAGCACTTTTGCAGTAGCTCTGCCTCACTATAAAATTATGTGGTTTGAATTATTTTACATTTATTGTGGAATGCACAGGACAGGAGAACGGTAGCTAAGGTATAGAGCAATAGCTGGCACTCTTGTCTTGTTTACACACAAAATCTTGCACTCAGTCTACATCATATATAATAAACAAGAAATTAAAGCAGCTACTCCTGCTGTCATTTACCCTGGGGTAGGGCTATCTGGAAGGCTATAACACAGGTTGCACTTGTTCACAGCCCTGTATAAAACTGTTGTGAGAATTTAATTAGGTCCAAAGTATCACTGGAGTGAGGCATGTAAGTGGGAATATACATTGCTTGTTGCTAATATGTAAGAAAATTCATCTCATTCAGTGTCTTTTTACACTATGGGAAACAAGTTGCAGTCGATAGAATCAGTGATAAAACATGGTTATATTCTAGGTGTCTCAAGACCCCAAAGAAAATTCATTCAGGGAAATATCCTTTAATAACCATATAGATGCAGTTTTCCTATTGAAATCCATGAAACAGTGGACACTCAGCCTCTCATAAGGGACTGTATTGCCACCTCACAGCAAAGTGCCTAATTGCCTTTTGTCTCACTGAAGTTTTAAGTAGAAGGTACAAATTACTTTGCTTCTCATCAGTCAGCACGCTGTTTATTGCAGTAAATGAGTCATACCGCTGTATTTCTGCCTTACTAGTTCAGAGGTCTACAGGTGTGATGCCAACAATCAGAGATCTTATTATAGCCTGTAGGTGTAAGATTATTTCTCTTTCTTTGCATTCCTGTATAGATTTCATTTGCATTTTTTCCAGTATGCATTCATATCCATCATCAGAAGTTCTCAGTAGTGATTACCAGCTTTTGTTGTTGTATGTTGCTTTTCTGCTATTTGGTAGAGTCTATTTTTAATATTGCTTCTGACTACTGCATGTGCAGGCTTGTCTCAGCAGTTCAATCCTGAGTGTCAGGCATTCAATTAAACAGGGTATTTTATTTTATTCAAGAAGACTGCAGTGTGTCTAGCCCAGCAACTGAGTAAGAAGGAAGGCAGGCAAGTATTTCTCTTGAAAATGGCATAACATCTGCAGCCAAATGTGAAAAGATCTCAGGATTAGCTTTAACACTATTATTTCCTTTCAATAGAGTGTAAAATTTTGAGGGATGAAGTTTAATACTGGGTGTTATTTCAATAAGATTGGTTTTGCATGTGTGACATAGGAGCAATACATTTGTATATCGGTTTTGGATAATACCACATTGGGTATATACATTTTAGAGGTTTTTTGCTGAGTTCTTATGCAAGACTATTTTAAGGCATTTTCCCATGTTTGTATACCCATCTATATGTAATAATTTGAAAGGTTTACATTTCAAACAACTTTTTTTTTTTTCATATATTTGGGGTTTGTGACTTCACTTGGACACTTCAGCAGGGCCGACTTTGGCCTTTTTCAGCAATTGCTGGGGGAAATCCCATGGGACAAGGTACTAGAAGGTAAAGAGGCTCAAGATAGTTGGTTAATATTCAAGGACCGCTTCTTCCAAGCTCAAGATCAGAGCATTCCAATAGGTAGGAAATCAAGAAAGGGAGCCAGGAGACCTCCTTGGTTAAACAGAAAACTGCTGGGCAAACTCAAGTGGAAGAAGAGAGTCTGCAGGTCATGGAAGTAGGGGCTGGCTGCTTGGGAGCAGTATAAGACTTTTGTCTGAGGATGTAGGGAGGCAACTAGGAAAGCTAAGGCCTCCTTGGAATTAAACCTTGCAAAAGAGTTCAGGGAAAACAGCAAGGGCTTCTTCAAACACATTTCAGGCAAAACTAACACTAGAGGCAATGTAGGCCCACTAATGAATGAGGTGGGTGCCCTGCTGCGGGAGGATGCAAAGAAGGAAGAGTTACTGAATGTCACCTTTGCCTCTGTCTATACTGCTGGAGGCTGCCCTCAGGAGCCCCAGATCCCTGAGGTCCCAGAGGAAGTCAGGATAAAGGAGGAGTTTGCCTTGTTTGATGAGGACTGGGATAGGGACAAATTAAGCAATCTGGACATCCATACATTCATGGATCCTAATGGGATGCAGCCGTGGGTGCTGAGGGAGCTGGTGGAAGTCATTTCTAGGCCACTCTCCATTGTCTTTGGTAGGTTGTGGGGAACAGGAGAGGTGCCTGAGGACTGGAGGAAAGCAAATGTCACTCCAGCCTTCAAAAAGGGCAAGAAGGAGAACCCAGGTAACTATAGAGCTGTCAGCCTCACCTCCATCCCTGGAAAGGTGATGGAACAACTGATCCTTGGCCCTGTCTCTTGGCATATCAAGGATAAGAGGGTCGTTAGGAGCAGTCAACATGGTTTTACTAAGGGAAAGTCATGTTTAACCAACCCGATAGCCTTTTATGAGGATATAAACAGGTGCATAGATGATGATAAAGTAGTAGATCTGGTTTATCCTGATTTCAGTAAAGCATTTGACAGCCTTTCCCACATCATCCTCGCAGCTAAACTGAGGAAGTGTGGTCTGGATGATCGACTAGTGAGATGGATTGTAAACTGGTTGAAGGATAGAAGTCAGAGAGTTGTGATCAATGGGATAGAGTCTAGTTGGAGGCCTGAATCTAGTGGAGTCCTTCAAGGGTCAGTACTGGGCCAGTACTATTCAATATATTCGTCAACAACCTGGATGAGGGAGCAGAGCGCACTGTCAGCAAGTTTGCTGTCGACACAAAACTGGGAGAAGTGGCTGATGCACCAGAAGGCTGTGCAGTATTTAGTGAGACCTAGACAGGCTGGAGAGTTGGGCAAGGAGAAATTTAATTAAATATAACAAGGGCAAGTGTAGAGACTTGCATCTGGGAGAGAACAACCCCAAGTACCAGTATAGTTTGGGGACTGACCTATTGCAGAGCAGCGTAGGGGAAAGGGACCTGGGGGTCCTGGTGGACAGCAGGATGCCCATGAGCCAGCAATGTGCCCTTGTGGCTAAGAAGACCAATGGCATCCTGGGATGTATTAGGAGTGTGGTTAGTAGGTCAAGAGAGTTTCTCCTCCCCCTCTACTCTGTCCTAGTGAGGCCACATCTGGAAATATTGTGTCCAGTTCTGGGCCCCTCAAGTCAAGAAGGACAGGGAACTGCTTAAAAAAGTCCAATGCAGAGCCACAAATGTAATTAAGGGAGTGGAGCATCTCCCTTATGAGGAAAGGCTGAGTGAGCTGTGTCTCTTTAGCTTGGAGAAGAGGAGTCTGAGGGGTGACCTCATTAATATTTATAAATATGTAAAGGGAAAGTGTCAGGAGGATGGAGCCAGGCTCTTCTCAATGACAGCCAATGATAGGACAAGGGGCAACGGGTGCAAGCTGGAACACAGGAGTTTCTATGTAAAGATAAGGAAAAACTTTTTTATGGTTAGGATGACGCAGCACTGGAACAGGCTGCCCAGAGAAGTTGTGGAGTCTCCTCTGGAGACATTCAAAACCCACCTGGATGCGTTCCTGTGTGATGTAATCTAGATGATCCTGCTCTGACAGGGGGGTTGGACTTGATGATCTTTTGAGGTCCCTTCCAACCCCTAACATTCTGTCATTCTATGTGATTCTGTGAATGCAAAAAAACTATTCAGGTGATTCAGATGTGAATAAGAAGAGCTTAAAATTCCATACTTTTGGCTACAAGTACAGTATTAACAAAATATGCTCATGTGAGTATATATTACTTAAACTATAAACTTTTAAGCAACAGCCAATGATATAGTAGTTTTTAACAACTTTACACACTTAAGATCATAGCTGTGTTTTCTTTTTAGCTTTACCTAAAACATGTTCCTGAGGCTCATCATCAGTTTTACTTCACCATCTTGCCGGCATTACCAAACCACTGAAGTGAAAAAAAAATGGTTGTGTTTTAAACAGCTTAAACAATAAGGTTTGCCAGCTTGACTCATGTTGTCTGAAACTGGTTATTTGAGCATTTCCAGGAGATAAGCCCCTGTTGCAACAGAGGGACTAGGGTTTGCCTGAGAAGTGTGTTAAGCTGAGGACTCAAGTTTATACCCCTTCACCTACTTCAGCTAAAGATGGAGGATTGCATGTACCCATGACATAAAATACCTTTGCTTTACTAGACACCTCAGAAACTGTAAAGTCACTATTGGAAAATAGGGTTTGGACTTACAGATTTTCCCACAATAAATAGTTTTGCTATAAGAGTTAGTCATCCAAGTAGGGCATATATTCAAATTTAAATTTCGAATATAAAGTATCAAATGGTCTAAATAAGAGTATAACTAATACCTTGCAGGTGATTTGAGTATTGACAGCCATTACTGTACATTTAAATAACATAAATGCTAACACCCACAATCTGAATCTGAATTACAGTTAATTGCCATTCTCCACTGGAATTTATTTGCAGGTCAAATGGCAGGAAACTGATGATATAAAGTTCATAGGTCCAAAAAATTTAAACAGAACAAGACAAGCGTAACATCTACATATAGGCTTAGTCAACTGAACATTTCTTATATGAACTATCTAAATGGAATTGACATTTTTGAGTGCAGCCTCACTTACATCTGACTTTCAAAGACAGAAATAAGATACGACTAGGTCTGTTAGTATAAGCCATCTCTCATGATAAACTCTTACTGCTCAAACTGTACTGTATTTTTCAACCTTAAGAGAAAGGAGTCAAAAGGAATGACTTTTTCTCAACAGCAGACTGCCACCTTCTCTTTTCTCTTCAGATAAGGATAATACATTGTCAAGAGCTCAACTATCTCCTGCTGGTGTATTAATTAATACCACCACCTGGATCTATCAACAGCAAGACAACCAGATTCACACTAGGGAATAAAAAACAATCTGCACTTTGTCAACCCTGCCACACTGGGAGTAGTCACAGGTCTGCAGTTCCTGGTAATTACTCGCCCAGATCTTCACACTGCCTTCGTTTCCATTTTGATTGTTGACATTGCACAGTACTGCCTCATCTGCCTAAAAAGGTGGGAAAAAGTGAACAAAGTATGTCAAGCCTGGTAATTACACCATTGTCACCTCTCACTCTCCCAGCTATTGGACCCCTTCAGTAAAATGATAGTTGTCAATCTCCTGTTAACTGTCTCATTAAGAGGGAATGATCATGTTAAATTGAGTGAATGAACTGACACTAAGAATCAACACCTTCTGAGCAGCTGTGAAAACATTTAGAATGGATTTATGTACCAAGAGCTGAAGTGGAATGAGAAAGGAAAAACTACAAGTGAAATAAATTAATACAAAATGGGGAAAAATCTTAATTCAAATTAATTTTATGTGGTAGGAAGAATAGGTTCAAATTATTGAAAATAAACCTGTATTTTAAGTTTTCCGTGTATATTTAACATAAATCTTCTATAAAGTCATGGATTCAACTCCACTGAGATGAATTCTCTGTTGTGCCGGGAGATTTATATTTCCAATATATTCCACGTTTTTTGTTTTTTTTTTTAAAAAGTATGTGTGATTTTCATTTGTTGGTATCAGAGTGTTTGTTTCAGGATAGGAGAAGGAAATGCTGTTTCTGCATGAAACAACAAAACTAAGCTAAGGATGTGTCAACAGTGCTGACCCATATTTAAGGACCAACAGCATAACTCAGTGCATGCTTTTGTTGTGGATTCCACAGGATGAATCCACAATATTCATTAAAACTCAGTCATTTGGATTTGTTAATGTAGAAAGTATTGTATCAAAGCTGATTTCCAGTGTAGCTGACAAGCGAGTTTGGGAGAATGTGCTAGTAATATGATTAGAGAACTTTAAACATGCTTCTACTTTGCTGAATTATTTTAAATTACATGATAATATCCTGACAGTAGTTGTGTGGCTAAAGGTGCTGTGAATTCTAGCTCAGTTTTCTGTTAACTCTTCCATTCAACTTCTTTGGTCATCTTCAGCCACTTAATGATGGTTTAGTATGAGATATGCAATGATAATGTAGTACTTCACATCCTCCTTTTCTTTTACCTCATCTATGATGGAGATTAAATAGATTTTGAAAGAATTTTGGAATGATGCTTGTAAACCAGATACAGTGAAGTGCCAGAGACCATAAAATTACTGCATCACAGTACTTGCAAATAATTAAAAAAACTGGGACATGACTTTTGACTTTATTTTGGTTTGAAACCTGTTAAGGTTAATGAGTGGTGTCTTCTCTCCTCTTGCAATTGTTGCATCAAGTCAGAAACCTTCTATATAAAAGTCATACAATAGTAATAAAAAAAGCCCTCAGCTTGAACTGAATAAGTCAGTAGTTCTACTGTAGCAGAGTGTGGAAGCTGTTTTGTTGTTTGTTTTTTTTTTAAAACAGTGTGTTTTATATCAATATGCTCACAAAAGAGGAAAATGTCATGTTCATCAAATACAATTCATTACTAACCATAAAGCAATCCACAGATAGATGCATCTTTGTCATCTTACATTCTGCATGTTCCTTCCTACCCTCAGAGATACTGTGAATTCAGAAATCCAGGAGTACAGCATTCTTCCCCTGTCTGTAACAACAGGGATTATGGACAAAAACTACTGAAAATTCAGAGACACTAGTCTACTATACAGAACTATCATGCTACTCTTTTTAAGAAGGGATTGTTTGCATTTGAAACACGGAATTGCTGACATAAGTTATTCTCTTGGTATATTGTTTTGAGTTATAAACTCACTCTGTAGGTTTTTGTCTTAAGTTTATTTTGTCATGATAAAACTCTCATTGTTCAAATATCTTCTCCTGCACATTTGTGTGTCTTTTTTACTTGTAATCTATTATTAAAGTGCTTATTTGAGTTGAAGAGTAAAGACAGAAACTGTTTTACTCCATTAAAAGTCTCTGAATATACAGGCAGGTATCTACTGAGCAGAATTACCCAGCTGAGGTGAGGAATATATACATGGAGCAACACATAGCAATTAACTTCTAGATGTCTCTCTATATCTATGTTTTGCTAGTTCATGCATTCTTCCAACATAGTTTATCCATGTAAACAGTTGCAGCTCAAAAAAAGTGATCAAAAGTTTAAACTTTTGTTTATACATAAACTCTGCTGATGCTGTGAACACTTAACTTTTGGAGTTTTTCCTCAAAATGTCAAAATGCTAGTAAAGGCAAGCAGTCCATAAATGAAACTCCAGTATATGTTTAAATCAAGCAACAATTAACAAAACTGACTTTGTAGACCAAAGATTCCAAAATTACACTTATTTTGTTAGTTATTTTAAACTTTCTAAGTTCACTCACTTCAATAAAATTTTTAAAAAGCTTAAAGTAGATATGTTATTTTACATTCCACTACTTCCCTGATATAATAACCAACATAAGCAATATATACAAACATTGTATATCATAAAGACCAAATTCTGGGTTTGATAGGTTAATTAGAATTCTGTGGATTTTTTTTTCTTACTCTCACTGACAATTTTCAGTCCTTGTTTCTTGTAATTGATGTTTCTGTGATTTAGTCTATAATGTTTTATGCATTTGTTTTCCCATGTATGTGCACTGTATGTTTTTATGAGTAAGAGAAGACGCTGATTTGATTTATCTCTGAATAGGGGAGATCTAGAAGTAAGAGTCTAAAACTATATTCCTTCTGCAGAACGTATTGTTCAAGCTGCATTGAAGGTTTTTGTTTTATTTTTATTTTCAATAGAGCTACATTAGATTAGTTTAGGAGATACGTTTTTAAAACTACTTGTTCTTGAATGTTTTGATTATCAGAAGAGTCACAAAGTTGTCAGAGTGATATTTGTTCTTCATCCTCCCCACCCACTCCCCTGCCCCAGGACAGGGTAAAACACTCCCTCCTCATACTTCAGAGATTTTATGGAAAATTGTTGAGATGAAATAGGACAATCTGAAAGAAATTCTTTTTTCAGAAAATTACAAGGCAATGGAAATAGATATTTGAAAACAACAAGCTTCAGCAAGTAGTTATGGTATAGTTCTGGCAGATAAAGCAAGATGTCTTTAGTTCAATTTTCTCAAGATCTGAGGGAGTAAATCTTTGTCTCAAAATGTTAGACCCTGTTCTGCAGTCTCAAGCCTGGAACTGCTACAGAGACAGTCCAGTTCCATGGACATCTCAAATATGGAGAAATTAGAATACATTTGCATCAAGCCTTTAGGTATAAAACTGTAGAGAGATGATCAGTTATTGATCAGAATACCCTACTGTATTTGAATCTTGCAGAACTGAATCAGGCTGTAAGGCTGTACATTTCAACTTCACTACCACGGAGAATACTAACACTTGTATCTTGATCTCACATGGCCCTCAGAGTGGGAGATGTTGAGAAATTACTATGATAGTGTGTCTATAAATACACAAACTTTACTACAGCGCATTTTAAAAAGCAGTAATAATTTAATTTTAAGATTCATTGTGTATTTTGACTTTTCCCTTTTCTTCACATGTCTAGTCAAATATGTGCTAACATTAGAGTTACGTAGAGTTCTCATCATTCCTTAGATTACAAGACCTAGATGATGGTACCTGTTTGGCACCACATATCTATCAAACACTGCTGTGCTAACAGTGTCTTGCAATTAAGGATTAATTAATTTTGAGCAGCCAAAATCAATACTCTAGTAACTTATGACATCTTGGAGTTTTGGTTTCTTTCAGCATCTGTCAATAAAACAAAGGAGTTTCTGCTTTTCTTAAATTGTTGGACTTATGTATTTTACGCAACCTTCATATACCGCGTACTCTTTCTTCACTAGCAGATTCTGGACTTGGAAATGTGTAAAACATAGAGTAGCAAGGTGCTAATAAATTATAAAATATTTATTTTGGTATATCTTGTCTCACTAAATGGTACATTTCACCACCATTATATGGAAATCAGTTACACAAATGACTTGCACATCAGTAGGGAAATTAACATGTCTATTTTTAGAGATCCTAGTATTTTAGCAAATACAATAGAGACAGACTATGCAACATAAGCTGCATGTATGTAAGTGGATTTCTACATAATGACAATATTTTAATTTCTTTGAACAATATTGATTTCCACATCTTTCCAATTCCTAGTTGTTTTCTTTTCTTGAGATCCTCAGTGCAGCTGTGTGAAGTCCATTTGTGCACTGTACGGTAAGAAGGAGGCTCCCTTGTGTGAGAAGAGCTCCTTTCGTTGTCGTGCCTGTGGAGGATTGAAAGTGAAGTGAGAGAATTGCTTCATATAGTCACAATTCCAGTGATTTAAAAAAAAATAAAAATAAAAAAAATATATATATATAGAAAGGCATTTGATGATTTACAAGAATGTTGCTCTTTTACTGTTAATAACAGGGATATCCATGACCTGTTTTGCTCTATTTAGAAAGACAAAACCTCAAAACCCCTCCAACACTAATCAAAACAAAGTCAGGACAATTGAACTAGTGTGCTGGAACTGTCTTAGAAAATGCAGTTTCTTTGCTGCACACTATAGATATGTATTCTGTTTTTATTCCCCTCCAGACTTCTTAAAATCACATTGTTATCTTAGTCTTTGAAATGTAAAAATGCTGGGACATCAAAGAAATATTGTGGTGGTCAAAGAAATTTAGGAGTGTATATAATGAATACTTAACACTGGAGGTTTACTTTTTTTTTTTTTTTGGTGAAGATATCCATTGTAGCAACTTAGAGCTGGAAAATGAGGCATGAAATTGTTTGTAGAAGGTTCAGTAAATTGAATGTTAAACATTTGTATGTTTGCTGCAAAGCTAAGCTTGCTATTTTAGTCATGACATGAGTATCTTTGTATTAGTTCTGTGGCTTGTTTAACAAAAAACAGATAAAACCTTTACAGCAGCTGAGAAAAACACCTCTTTCATAAAAGTGCTGTTTTACTCTAGCTGAGGATCTGAGAAGTGAAACAAATCAAAACTTCTGCGGTGGGATTCCAACCCACCAGATGATCTAGAGCCAGATAAACAGCCATTACACTACACAAAGCTACTCAGATCTTATACAGATGTATACAGGAATATCTGAGGTTGCTTGTTTAAGGCTTGTTTTGCTGCCTTTGCCAGTGTTCTTTGTTCCCACAGTACTTGTCCTTTAGGAATGTTCTCCTTTTAGAAGTTTGAAATCATTTTTGATTCTGTTGCCTTCAGTTAGGTTTGCCCGCTGTATAAACTTTCCCATAGTAGAAAGTTGCATCATGGGATGGGTTGATCGCATTCTCCCATGACCAAGGATGTCATATGACTAGAGGTAAGTGCACTTGGGGCTGTCTACAAATGTTCTGTGTACTGAATAGCATTTTTGAAACAGAAAAGAAGCACCGCAGAGTGGCCAGCTAAAACTGGTGTCTTTTACCAAAGCGATTACTACTGTTGTATTGCATATCTCCTCCAGTCACAGGCACCTACAGAGACTCCTATTATTGCAGACTGTTGTTTAAAGTTCTTTTTGACTTCTTATTGTCTTGTGCCATTTTTCTTCTTTCCTTGACATTCGTAGATTTTTGACAACTGAGAAAAGAAAAAAAAAAACAACACATTCAGATGGTTCAAATATAGCTGCCTGGTTTCTGTTCAAGTCAACCACAAGACAGCTAAAAAAGCACTAGAGGAAGAGGAAATTAAAAGGCATATATTCATACATTTACCACCCATTTAGTCAGCATATTTTCATGAAGCTGTGATCCAAAATAAAATGTCAGTGCAGTCAGGACTTTACTTCCAAGTGGATTGAAAAACTGGACTAATGGATTGAGATGGACAGGAATACTCAGTATATCAAAAGACACCTGATACCTTCCTACACATAGTTATTTTGTTTATTGTTTTTTGTTTGTTTGCTTTTTAATTTAAGGCTGATGCCATACACTTATGATGTCAGAAATGTTTAGACATCTTTGATTGAGAATATTTTCAAGAGAAGACTCCTGGTATAGGCAGAGTTGATGTACAACGACAACAGTTTATGTATATTTGGTCTTTTGTAGAAATTCATGTATTTGTTCCAAAACTGGAAACGCTGCTGCTGTGCATGAATTGCTTCAGATGCCCTCCTCAGATAGACTTTATCTGTCTGAATTAGGAGTAGGAGAGATCTGATGTGTAATTGTTTGCTCAATGGTCATAATTCAGATACCAGCTTTATATGAAGTTTAGTAATTTTGTGAACCAGATATAAAGTAAGTATGTGTAGGTGCATACACGTAATTCTCTGTTATCATCTCTTTTATAGATGTGTTTCTCAGGGCATTAAATATATACTTTAAAGACTCAGAGGTAATTTCGGTCTTCAGTACAATACTTGAGAGGGCAGTTAAAGAAAATCTATTATCCTTTCCTCCCTCAGGAAAGATATGAAGTATGGGAAATTAGTTCCAATTGCCAAATTACACATTATCCTGGAGACGCAGTTAAAGAACTGTTCTTCTTGCACATTTTGACTTTCTTCATTCACTGCAGAGACACTGTTTTACACAGGATGTAAGAAACAGGAAAGGTGATGTCCGATGCGTTCCTCTCTCATTTGCATGTGCATCCATCTATTATAATGCTACTGAATTTTATCCTCAGTTCCATTCAGTGCAGCATATGAGTCAGGGCTTCAGTGGCCAGCTCAAAATGTAATTGTTTTCTTTGATCCCAAGGGTCTATGTGGATGCATAACATTTGTTTCTTTAGACCTTTTAATGAAAGCTGCTACCAGTTTTACCTTCATAGTCTGAGGATAGAATGAACATGTTCTATATGAAGAATCAGAAAATGTAAAGTTGTTTTACTTTTTTTATTATTCATTTATATGATTCTGGCTAATGCATTATGTTCTATAATTTTTAACTCTTTACAATTTAGTAATTTAAACCTATGCAACAAAATTCATGAAAGAATTACTCCTCCCAATTTGCTATCTCTTTTTTATTCACTGTGCACAGTTATTATGTAAGATACCTAATCATGAGGACTCTTATTCAAGGTATTCATTCCTGTTGGGTCATACTTACATCAAATAAACAGTAATATTTTCTACAGATTTATGACTACATTTGTCCCTACTGTGGGGCCTAAGAATGTGGCTGGATTTTCTGTTTTGATACATGAAGATATAAAACTGTCATGCATAGAAAGATTTAAATTAAAACAGAAATAAAGGGAGAGGATGTGTAGGTAAATCAAGTCATGGTAGATTATGTACCAAACAAAGGAAATAAGTTTAGAGAGATAAAGGTGTATGGCACCATAAGCTCAGGCATTGAGAAATATACACTGGTGCTGCTCTGAGTCAGAAATGTGCCTTTGTGGCAGAGAAGGCTAATGGCATGGGCTGGAGTAGGGGGGGTGTTGCCAGCAGGGCAACGGAGGTGATTTATTCTTCTCTGCTCTGCATGGAGACTGCTCCCGAATAATGTCTAGCTCTGGCATGATGAAGGGATTGGAATATCTCTTACCCGAGGAAAAGCTGAGAGAGCTGGGAGGATTCAGCCTAGAGAAAAAGAAGGCTTATATACTTACATATACTTAGAGAAGGATTATATACTTATCAATGTATATAAATGCCTGAGGTATAAAGAAGACGTAGCTGAGGCTCTTTTCATTGGTGCCCAGTGACATGACAAGAGGCAATGGGCACAAACTGTTTCATCTGAACATCAGGAAACTTTTTTTTTCTACTGTGAGGGCCACTGAGCACTGATTCAGGTTTCCCAGAAGTTTTGTGGACTCTCCATCCTTGGAGATACCAAAAAAACCCATCTGGACATGGTCCTGTGCAGCCTGCTCTAGATGGGCCTGCTTGAGCAGGGGAGCTGGACAAGATTACCTCCAGAGATCCCTTCCAAACTCAACCCTTCTGTGATTCTGTGGAAACTGAAGATAATTTACAACTTCAAAGGCAAAACCCCTCTTTCTTCTCCACAGGAAAATATAGGCTATAGCTATTTCAGTTCTGAAGACTTGCCTACCAGTTTTTCTTAGGCAGTGACTTAATTTGAGCTCTTATTTCCATCAGCAAAATTATATCAGTATCCTCTATCAACGTTTAGACATGTACATTTCTAACTAAGAAATGTATTAATTTCTACCTACCTGTTTCATTACAGCAAACACAAAGTCTCCCAAATTTTTCTAGCAGAGTACTCCAATCCAGATCCAGAGAAAAGCTAAATCAGCATGGTGGTTTCTCACTTCATTGTATTCTCTCATGAATGCACAATATGACTCAGGTATTTGAGATATAAGCATGGTACTATTTCCAGGAAATGAAGGTCAGTCACTCTCTTCACAAAGTGTATAGCAGTTTTTGGATGGTAACTATGAGGGCTAGACACAAAGTTCCAAGAGAAAGTTACTGAACTTTTCAAACTGCTCCTGTGTCTGAGTCACTCTTCCTAGACAATTATTAACTGGAATGCCATGTTTGTATTTAAGTGGTTTTGCGTGAAGACAAAGTTGTTCATACAATGTTGGTTGCTTGCATCATGTCTGAGAATTCATCTTCCTTCATTTTAAATCCTTTTGATAACAAATATTGATTGCAAGTGTGGTGTGAACTGCCTTTCATGTAATACTATTAAGAAGCTATCAAACAGCATTGATGTGAACTAGAAAGGGTAGGAAGAAATCGAGGGAAGACAACTCTACACTGCAGCAATATGACTAAAATTCATTCTGTTTTCCCAAATCCATAGTAGATGTTTTGAATTAGTAACACCTACTCAAGACACAGCTGAATTCCTGTCTGATGTTTCTAGCTTTTCCTTTGCTTTTAATGGAATTTCAGTTATGAACTGGTTTGTTGTCACGTGTATACTCTAAAGTGGAAATGTGCAAACTGGTCTGCTTCTCAGAATAAGTCTCCAAGCGTCAGAACTGAGCTCCCAAAGAGTGAAGTGCACATAGCCATTAGCTGGTTTGGAAAAGCTTGACTTTAGAGTTTAGTGGTTTGGCAGAGGGAAGGGGAGTATTGTTGGTTGAGGTGGAGGTGGGAGCATTACAGCAGACAAAGAAGAAAAGCATTCTTCTGCAAACATGTTCCATTTCTATGTAGTAAACCTCTTCCCCTCACTTTTCTTTTAATGAAAGTTGAAAGCATAAAGTGCTGGCCTTTTTTAATATTAAGAAGTTGAACAAAGTTACTGTCTTATAGGATCCAGTAAGTATACTGAGATAACCTGTTCGTCAGCCACCTGTTTCAGAACAAGTCTCCTCTTTAACAGTTAGTGACTAAAAGTCATCAAATGGATAGTACTTGAAAAGATGATTCTTATCCTAAGGAGTTCAGACATATTCCCTCCAGTAGAGGGCGTCGATAGTTGAATGTACAAGCCTAAAATCTTTGGGAATAATGTTACTAACAGGATAGAGAGAGAGGGTAAGCATGGCAACACATCTTTTCTCCCACCCCACAAAATGAAAAAGGAGTGTTGCCGTCTTTATAACAATGTTTTTATCTGCATCGTCTTTATTTCCCTGGGAACTGGGGAAACTTTTTTTTTTCCCCAGCTATTCACATACAGTATGCAAAAAACAAATTACAGTAAATGCCAATAATAAGCAAAAGAGAATGCTTTTGAAGACAATTGCAATTTGGAGGCTAGAAATATGGGAGAAAACAGTGCTTGGTGTATGTATGAACTCCATAAAAATGCGACCTAGTTATGCAGGAATCGACATGGAAGATGAGAGAGAGGTACAGGACAAGCATAGAAGTGGTAACTGGTTCTAGGATCATTAGAATAGAAGTGGTTCTTTATATAATTAAAACAACCTGTCCTAATGATAATTTTCTGATTTGAAGTAAGAGTTGTAGGATCAGAGTCAAGTTGCATACTTCTAACAAAAATAGAAGCATACTCTTAGGCAATGGCTAGCTGATGACCTAGTGTGACAGAGCTGCCGAGAAACAGCATTGGAATCTTGGTCTTGGTCTCATTCTCTAGCCAGTATATGTTCCTGCATTCCCCTACCATGCATTTCTTCAAAATGTTGAGTCCTATTTGGAGACCTCCTGTCGTAAAGCTACGGTGAGAGTCAGTGGAAAGAAATAACTCAGTGCAATAGGTATTTTGGGAGATGTTCACAGTGCTAGATGATGCCAATTCAGTCTCTTAAGCAATCTTTTTTCTAAGGGAGTAGGGCAAGGAAAAGGTCCGTGAGGATGATATTAGTGATCGACATAGTTTCTTTTTTTTTTTTTTTTTTTTTCTATCTACAAGAGTTCTAGGGATATTTTCCCATAGGAATGTGTTTAGTTTTATAGCCTTGTTTCCTTATGAAAGTAAGTGACTCTGTCATCTAGCAACCTGAGTTGAATAGCCAGTCCTTTTAGGTCTTTCAGAGGCTCTGAATACAGTAAGAGCACTCAACCCTTCTGAAGATATGCAAATGTAGGCATTTAAAAGATTTACATTCATCTTTCACAGGCCTCAGAAATATAAATATGAAATATCCAGAACCTTGTCACTTCAGTAATAATTAAGCTGATGGCCTATTATGTTCGATTGCAAATCAATATAGTATCTTTTGGTGCCACTTGAGTTCTTGAGGGTTGGCTTGGGGCCAGCACTAGTTATACAATTGAAGAGCTGCAGCTGCATCAAAAACTTCTCTGCCATTTCCATTCAGAAAGAATAGACTGGTAACAATGGTGACCAGCCTCTTCATAGTAATTGTGTGCAAGTACACATTTTGAAATAGTGTTTTTGTTCAGCAGGTGCTGTTATTTTAGTTTAATTTGAATTTTGAAATATGGAGGAGAGAAGGGGCCTAATCTTAACAGCATCTAACCTACAGCTGTTCAGAACAGGACAGCAAACAGCATATGTTGCTTAGATAAAAATCATAATTGCTTATTCTTCCTGGCATATTAGCAGCCCAGTGCTGAGCCTCAGAAATTATCTAGCATTTTCAGGCTTTTACTTTACAAAGTGATCTACAATACTCTGGAAGAACAATTCTAGAACATCTGACTCGAAGTTTTCCCACAGGCAGCAACTTGGTTTTACATCAGAAAACACAGCCAGTTTGCCAAGGCTGTGTCAGAAGCACTGCATTAAAGCAATGCAAAGTCTATGTTATTTCAGTCCACTGCACAAGCTGAGGAAACAGCTTCTAAAATGATTTCTTGGGAACTTTGTTTGTTTGCCTCTTCTCCTTTCAAAGGAAAGAAAGTCCATGGGGTTTGAGGAGGACAGAAAGGTCACAAATATTTGGAAGTATATATTAGTCAAAAATATTTACTAAATTTATTGCCCAATGTTCTTTATTTTTTCTATGACCTATAGCTTGGAGATTTAAAATTTGATATAAATTACTTGTATTTCTTGAAAGAGTTATTTAAGTGTTAGAACACAGAATATAGTAGAAAAGGCAAAATGAGAAAGTCACAGTTCAACACTTTAAATTCCTAATAGTATAAGTCTATATCAAACATCTGACTAAACCCAGGTGATTAAAAAAGTGCTGACAATGACGCTTAACTTGAAAAGTAATGGACGTGATTTTTAATCATTCCAGATCATCTAACGAAACTTGTGTGGTCTAAACCAAAGTACACTATTTAGCTCTTTGCAAGATCTGGGCTTAAATGAGAATTTCATGTGAATGAACATGTTTGGAATTGGAACATTGTTATTTAGATGCCCTAAAACCTGATCCTTTTCCTCATGAGTGCTTGCTTACGCCTGAGTCTTCTAAGTGGCTGTTACAGAATGAATACCATTTTACTTAAGTCACCATCAGATTGGCTCAAGCAAATTCATTAAAATATATCAATGACCATTCCATATGTATCGAGTACTGTTTGCTTGTTTCTACTTTTGGAATTGGAAAAATAATATGAGAGTTTTTTTCACAACTAATATCCTGTCAATTTCATTAAATAGTTTCTAACTATAATTTCATTTAGATCAGGATCCTGAGGGAAGGGAGAGACATGCGTACATATTACTGTGCTGCTTGTCAGCCCCACGGAAGATGCTGGTTTTGAACTAAGCTCTGAGGGAAAGATAAAATAATACACTTGCAATTCAACGTGCAAATAAAACCAAAGAATAAGGTTTCTTCTTTTCCCTGGAGACCCAGAGGTTTATATTGTTGAAAATGTTAAAGGAAATAAGTATGATACATGAGATAAGCACTGTCTGGTTTTGACAAAATAACTTCTTTTAAAAACGAGATGCTTTTTTCTTAACACTCTCCAAAGGAAAACAGAAAGTCAAAAGTACTGAATAATGTACAAGATTATTTTATTCTCATACATCTTCTGGGAAGGCTGACGAGGTGAGGTACTCTGCTAGTTCTGCTACTCATGAATAAAGAAGAATTAGTTGAGATGACAGTCAATGGCATCTTTTGCTGCAGTGACCAGGAAATGGTGGAATATAAGACCTGGAGGAAAGTGATGCATGTAAGCAGCAGAATGCACTCCTTAGTTTTCACAGGACTCCTGCTTACTTAAGGAACTGGAATGTGGGGTCTCATGGGAGGCCGCTTCAGAGCAGAGAAGTTGGTTAATTATCAAGGGCAATCTTGAAAGAGAAGCCTGCTTGCAGACATGAAAATGTAATTAGAAAGGCCACAACTTGGATGGAGATAAAGCTAGCAAGCCACATGAGACATCATGGTCTTCTACATGGTCAACCACAAAAATGAAGAAAACTCTTGTCCCACTGCTGAATGGGACTGGTAACCTTGCAGTGGGCTACTCAATGCCTTCTTTTCTCAGTCTTTGCTAGCAAGATCTGCTCTCAAGCTTTACAAGTCTCTGAGTCAGTAGCAAAGTCTGGGAGACAAAGGTACTACCCATGGCAGAGGAAGATTGAAGTAGAGTTTAACTAAGAATGCCTTCAAGTCCATAGAGCCAGATGGAATGCATCTGAGGATGGTGATGGAGCTGGCTGACTAATTTAGGAGGCCTTTAGTGAGCCCAGGAGGAATTTGATTTGTGCAAAAGCATTGTTAAGATCTGTAGCTTGTCCTTGGGCTGCTCACTGAACAGAAAATGCTTCTGTAGACTCCTGTATGGAGAGGAGAGGGGTTTTCTTTCGTGATGAGATCCTCTCAGTCTGATTTAATGGAAACTGAGCAACACAAATCTTACTCAGATTGTCTAGAGTAACTTGTATAAGTAAGAAATAATATTATGGTAACTACTTTGCTCTTTCCTTTGTGTCCCTTCTACAGTTCATTAGAACTGTCCAGTGCAGTCTGTTCAGACATTTCTAATATCTGTTGTTTCATAATGTAAGCCTGAATCTCATTGCACTTTTCCTTTCTTCTCTCCTCTGCTAAGGACTACACTGAAAAAATTTTCCAGTATTTCCACACTTAGGATTTCAAAGCCTTTTCTGAAACTTCATGGCCCATTAAAGAGATCACCACAAGGTATGTTGAGTATATAACCTTTGATACCAATAACAGTTTTTCAGAGTCTAGGGATACACTGTGGTGAACAGAGGAAATGTTGAAAATAGGTCATGCCATGCATCAGCTTAAAAAAAAATAAAACCACTCTATCAGTTCTTCCAGGAAAACAAAACAAACTATTTATGAATGATTTCTGCCAGCAATTTAGAAGCAGGAGACTGAAGATAGCCAGCAGATTTCAGCATCGGTGAGATTGATTGTTGATGACAGTATTTGTATTGTACTGTATTTTATACAAACGAGATCGGCCAGTATTTTACAGAATCCTTTTCCCTACTAAAACCAATTCTACTCCTCAGTTCCTTCCTCTCTTTTTTATTTTACTATCAGGTCTCCAGCTGGCCTGGGAGGCTTATCACCTCTGTCTGGTTATTAACAGTCCATTTGCTTAAGTACCTACCATAATTACTTTGTATGGTTCCTCTGAGAGATGCTTCATTTAAGGAACTTTAAGAAAAGTTCTGGTCTGACTGACAACCACACAGTCACATATCTGCCACCTGCTAGCATCTCTTAAGCCAAAATAAGTCTAGGGGAGAGAGATTCTTCACTCATCTATATTTTAAACACTTTATTTCCCAGCTCTCTCTTCACAATTCATACTGCATTTTTAAACTGCCTTTTTTTCCAACTTTAGCTTTTTACATAGTATCAGCACAGCATTGTGATACTAGCTGCTGTTCTAAATTTTGTAGGTAGGATACTGTGTAATGCATGCAAACTAGAGAAATAGCACAAACTGAATTTAGCAGAATTTGAATCAGAATAGCCAGAAAAAAATGCTGTGAATAAAGGTCCACAAAGCCTCGTGATGGTAAAACATTGCAAAATGTCTGTGTAATGCAAACCTGAAGAACTATGTTAAGATGTATTTCCAATGTTAATGGGGTATTTTTGTTAGCCTGCAGAAGCTGTTCCTCTACAGGAAGCACAGATACCTGCTTCACCTTGGTGCGTTTGCATAACTGCATTATCTATTCTGAGTCTTGTAACTCCATCATCAAGACAATAATTTTAAAAGTTATTGTTTAGAATAACTAGAAGTTATAGTAAAATATAATCTTTAGCATGTCATGTTAGTAATTTTTTTCCTGGTTATTTATTTTAGTTTTATTCTCTGTAGGTTCACAGACCCCATTTTCTTTAAACTATCTAAAATGTAAAGTGAAATGAAATAATGATTTCCTTTGTTATGTCATTTAAGCAAACAATACCACACCTTTCACATGGCTGGAATCAAAGCCCTGAGTCAACATCTTTGATAGAGTTAGGACCAGCCTCTATATCTTCTTTTCACAGATTTGCACTGAGTTTTGAGGTTGTAACAGACCTTGAACTATAAATGAGCTACAGTGTCTAAGTCTGTGCTCAGACACAAATTTTCCTGAAATAATGTTGTCTGGGATTTCAGACATTTTAGGCTAAAATGAGTACAACAGAAAAGATGAGACTGAAAATTGGATTTGATAATATAAGTATGATTATAAAGAATGGCAGGTAGCCTTTCATTTTTGAATAAGAAGTCATAGTAGTTAAATCATTTGTACCTCTCAAAAGTCTCTTCCTGAGTGAGTGTGTCATACTAAGCCTATTAAAGACAAGGGAAAGACTCAGTGGATTTGGGCACAGATACCATGTTTCTTTTTTTTTTGTGCTTATGTTTCTGAAAACAGTTAGAAAAAAACACCGAAATCCAAACCTCCAAACCAAAACATCACCATACTGCTGTGTTGTGTTAGATTTAATAGTCACTGAAAGATTTCTGAATGTTATTCACCTACTGTTTTCTATAGGAAAACAGCAATAGGATATTTATCCACCAGATGTGACTGTAATGACTATAGACATAAGGAAAAAAAAGGTAAATAATCATTATACTTAGGTTAGCCAATATGAAACATGAAGAACTCTCTTGTCCAGTCATTTTTATGCATTGTGATGTAAGCACAGTAGATTTCAGTCTCGTTACCAGCAAAGCTGTATCTTCTCATTTATGTCTAAAATATATCAGTCAAATAAGTATAGCACATTGAAAACAAATTTTGCACCCATGGATGAGGCAACAGTACATGTGTCAGAGTAGAAACGTGCCATAAAAATGGCCTGCAGCCAGATCGTTACGTAATTTATACTTCTTTTGTAAGCCTTTTCTTTCTAGTTCTAGAAACAGGAATCTACACTGCAGACTGACAGAAGTTGAACTGGAGGGGTGCGAACAACATTACTATGGCAACATTAAATGCTGGATATATGATGAGGCAGGTGAGAGCCCTGTGGATCATCAAATGCCAACCTGGCTATTATAACAAATGGTAATTGGTTGAATTATTAAGCATTCTATTGCTTATGTGACAGTAACTAAATGGCCTTGCAGGTGCTATATAATTACTGAATGACTGATGGTCTGGTTTTCCCTTGTGATTTTTGTAGAGTCCTATCTGTCACAATAATAAGAAGAGAGTCTAATGCTTTCTTACCAATCATAGGTCCTGTAAGGTGCTGAATGCCTTTGATTCATTGATTGTATAATGAAGTTGGCATGTTGAATTCCTTTAAGGATTGGTTGTCAGAGTACTATAAACCAAAATATTGCTGCCACAGGAAACCGGTCTTTTGGTTAAGTTACTGATCCAGGATTTAAGCTTTGTTTATGTTTTGTTCTAAACCCAACAGAAAGCCTAGGTTTGTAGTCCTAACTTATAATGTATTTGGATTACTAAAGCTCTTTATACCATTATAGTTTTTACCTGCACAGGTCCCATGGTGAATGGTAAGTTCGTCCACTTCATTCAGCTCTTTCTACTCTTTGAACAGCTGCTGAGTTGCAGCCAAGAGTCACGTTTGAGAGATGCTCTTAATTGCCTCTGAGCCATTAGGTGCCAGTTCTCTGCTGAAATCAAAGCCAAGTGCACATATCTCCTTTTCTTCATTGCTGAAGTGGCAAATTTGCATCTCCTGTGGGAAAGGGTTGCTGTTAGCCATTGCCTCCCACAGGCATAAGAGAGGAGTGCAGCACACTCGGTTTCGGTTACGAAGTTGCAGCTAACAGCTGAAACTTTCCCTTCGAGACAGGAACTATAATTTACCTCTTCTACTCCATTATAGCGAGACAAACTCCAGTATGAGTTTTCTCATACTCCAGAGAGTTTTCCTAACTCTCACTGCTCAATGCTAGGAGAATTTGGCTCCCAATAAAGGAAAAGGAGAACTTGGCACTCTTAAGTTCAAGTTCCCTTGTTAGCTACTGCCTCACTCAATCTACAGACCCTAAAGTGTGACTTTGAACAGGAAGGAGCAATAGATTTGTTAGAATCTTCTGGATCAGACTAGATTTGATCTCTGTTTTAAACATAGACTAAAGAAATATGGATTCATTTTCGGGTTTGGCCACTAACTTAGCGCATGAACTTGAATAAGTCTTTTTCTGTGTTTCCACATTCCATCTGTAAGTCTTGCATAAAACTTTCTTTTTCTAGCTAGTCTGTTTAAACTTAGGGATGTCAGTGTCAGTGGGGGATTGTTTCTTTTGCATATTTCTGCCAGACTTGGCTCATTATATTCTGCTTGGGGTTGCCCACGTAGTATTATAATATGTTGAATTTTGGTATCAGAACACACAGCTCATTCTGGTAGTCGTCTTTATACTGTGTTTGATCCTCTTTACGCTTGGCTATAGTAACTGCACACTGGGAAGAGGGGTACACCTCCTGAATATTTAAGTACTGCAAGCGGAAGTAAAGGTTAAGGAATCTTGGAGCTGCAGAACATGGGTTCATTCCTCGCTTCAGCAATGCCTGAACATGACTGTGTTGTGGTTTAAGAGTTAACAGATTGAGAGGGGATGAACAGGTGGTAACTCCAGGACCCTGAGGGATCAGAGGGCAGCTGGTATTCCCTCCCCTTCCCTGCCACACTCTATAAAAGGGATGGGAAGTCTGGGCTTTGCTCTCTTTTCTTTCTCACTTGGGCTCTGCTGGTGCTGAGAACGCACCACAATGTGGCTGGGCCTGGCTTCACATGTTCTGCACAATCCATCCCCATCTGAGAGCTGGTTTTGTACATGCTTGTATATCCCACTTCCCTTTTCCCTGTTTGAACAAAATGTAATAAGTAACAGAGATATAGTCTTAACTTCCAATTTT
Source organism: Baryphthengus martii (assembly GCA_013396935.1). Classification (NCBI taxonomy): domain Eukaryota; kingdom Metazoa; phylum Chordata; class Aves; order Coraciiformes; family Momotidae; genus Baryphthengus; species Baryphthengus martii. Next base: position 71,789 of record VWZK01005928.1, read on the forward strand.
GTGTGAGGCACTTTCTTCCTCATTCCCCTTTTTATCCTCCCTTGGGAGGGAAGGGGGAGCAGGAGAGAGGGTTGATAGGAGTCCTGCTGTGTGGGGCTTGCCCTGAGCCTGAAACAGAGACAGATTGTGTACAGATAGCGAGATTCAAATAACTAACATTTTGGGCAACCTGTTCTTTGCAGAAGCTTAGGCCGAGTTTTGAGAATGGAATTTATATGTGTTAGTGGAAGGATCAGGGAGCTGAATTACTGCAGTACTTTGAAGGGTTTTGTGATGTAAAGTGTCAACAGATATGCATGTCTGATTCTTAATTACTATGCAGTGATGAATTCCAAGCTTTACATTTTGGGGAAAAAAATTAGAGTTAGGGAGAGTCAGGATGTAGAGGTGCATATTTCTGAATTTTTGAAAGCAAACTAAGGTAGTTGCATCAACTGATATAACTCTTCTTGTTTTTTCAAACATTAGAGCATGTAAATTTTTAGTCAAGTGTGGTATTTGACTGCAGCAAGGTTTTGGCCACTGTGCATATATTGTTGATGACTTCAGTTTAGACAAGGAGAGTGAGGGCACAAAACTGGGGTTCTTAGTGAAGTTCAGAAGGTCCTGTAAGAGAATCCAGCAATTTTTCTAGAAGCAGTGGGTTCCCTCATTTTAAGTTTAGGCTTAGAATATTGGCTAGGATAGAGCAAGTAGAGGTTGAGAGGTGTGGATTGGCACCTATTTTAAGGTGCCAAGTCTGCTAACAAGCAGACTGAAACCAAAGCCCATTTCAAGATTCTCTTGTTGTATTTCACTCTAGTCTTGTCTTCCTCATGTCTGGAATTTCAGTTGGAGGACAGGATAAGGGCTGGGAATAGGGCTATTTCAAAAAAAGCCATATGTAGTACCCTGTAGGTCTAAATACCCTATTACTGTACATAAATCAGTAAGGTTTCCTGGGTTTTGGAGATGGCTAGGATTAAATTATTGTTTAGAATGATTGCTATGCTTTGTTTCATTTTATGTAAGGAGAACTGTTAAGGTTAAAATATGGACAAGAGTCCAAAAAATGCTGCTACTTAACTTATAGACTCACGCTTCTAAAATCAAGCTGAATATTTTTTAATTTCATGCAGAAGTATGTGCTTCACTTTTGAGTAAGTCTAGGACTGTAGTACTAGTAGAGACTCATGTTACAGTTAAGAATGACTGCGGAATGGGTGACTGATGGGGTGATCCTCTTAGATAAGATGGGTGCAGATATCAGGTAATGTGAATGGTTTCCACTTAATAAGTCGGGTAATGATTATTTCCCATATTTGTCTTCAAAGGAAAGGTTTAGGGCTGGGCCTGAGCAAAATCTGGGGTTGTGAAAACTTTACCGTTAACAATTTCAATTAGACTGACAGACAAAAACTAAGAACATCTCTCAGGCATCTGAAATCTTATATTTCTGATGACTATTATGTATAAAGAAGTATATATTTTCAAGTGGGGTTGCCTGTTTAGGTTTTAGAACTTCTTAACATTCAGAGTATGATTTCTCCTGATTTCTGTCAGATCTGCAGATTTTACCTGATATGACTGTAACTCAATTCGGCTTATTCTTGACATTTCATTTAGCCGTGGCTTCCTAAAGTTTCTCACTTTATGGAAGGATTAGGATTTTAGAGAGAAAGGGTTATAGGGATGACAAAATTTCTATTTTATTTTTCCTAGTCCTGCATTAATAGATGTGAATATTTCATTTTTAGTTTTGGGGAGCATTTGTTTGGACAGGCACTACCAACACAAGATGTGTGTGAGGCAATGGTGCATATACTTCTTTTTGATGGAGTTTGGCTCTGCCACTTTTGTTTCCCAGAGAGTTCTAAGTATCAGTTCATAAGGCAGGAATATGTTCTGTTCCCATGCAATAATATTAATTAGCCTGAAAAGGTAAACAAGAAACAACTTTATGATCCAGTGTTTGGGATATTAGTGTGGAGACAGGTGTATGAGTCTTCCTCCTTCTCCCATGAATATTTAATATAAAATACTCAGATATTTTGGGGAGCAGGAACTGGAACCTTGTTCTTCCTTTACCTTCCAGTATTACCTTCCTAACCAGAAGAACATGTAGTGTTCTTTATTTTTTCTACCTTTTATTTCATGCAAACTGGAAATAAAAAAATGCAGTCATTGTCATATATAAACTCTATCTTCATAATTGGAGAGATCTCTTGTGAATTGGACTGTAAGATTACATCTTCTGAGATAGAGAAGTAATTACAGAACCACAGAATCACCTGTATTGGAAAAGACTTCTGAGATTATCCAGTCCAACGAACAGCCTAATAGTGACAAGACCTTGACTAAACCATATCCCTAAGCACTACATCTACATGACTCTTAAATCCCTCCAGGGATGGGGACTCCACCACTTCCCTTGGCAAGTCATTCCAATATCTGATAAACCTTCTGGTAAAGAGATTTTTTTCTAATATCTAGTCTAAACTTCCCTTGGCGCAACTTAAGACCGTTTCCTCTTGTTCGATCACTTATTACTCAGTTGAACAGATCAACCACCACTTCTCTGCAATCTCCTTTCAGGCAGTTGTAGAAAGCGATGAGATTTCCCCTGAGCCTCCTTTTTTTCTAGACTAAACAACCCCAGTTCTCTCAGCTGCTCCTCATAAGACTTGTTCTCCAGACCCTTCATCAGCTTTGTTGCCCTTCTTTGGATGTGCTTTTTTTCCTCAATGTCCTCTTAGTAGCAAGAGGCCCAAAACTGAACACAATACTCAATATGCAGCCTCACCAGTGCTGAATACAGCAGCAAAATTACTTCCCTGGACCTACTAGCTGTACTATTCCTTATACAGGCCAGGATGCCATTGGCCTTCTTTGCGACCTGGGCACACTGCTGGCTCGTGATCAGCCAGCTATCAATCAATACCCGCAGGTACTTCTCTTCTGAGCAGCTTTCCAGCCACTCCTCCCCAAGCTTGTAGCGCTGTTGGGGGTTGTTGTGGCCAAAGTGCAGAATGTGGTATTTGGCCTTATTGAAACTCATACAATTAGTCTTGGCCCATCGATCTAGTCTGTCTAGATCCCTCTGCAGAACCTCCCTACCCTCAAGCAGATTGACATTTCCACCCAGCTTGGTGTTGTCTGCAAACTTACTAAGGGTGCACTCAAGTTGTAGCTGGCTTTGGCACTTTATAATTGTCTCCCTGCACAGCCACATAACATCTTTATAGTCATTGTGCGTGGCCTGCCCCTTTTTCCAAAGCCCATAAACTCTTATTTTTTCCCTGAGTTGCAGCCAGAGCTCCCTATTCAACCAGACTGGCCTTCTTTGCCTCTGATTTATCTTACAACACAAGACACATAGACTTAGAAATCCTAGATCTTCTACATTCTGAAGAAGTATTGCCAGCACTCTTTTGTCCAAGTACAGACAGTTAATAGTATATGTCTGTGGTTTTGCAAAGTTTAAATAGACTCTGAGAGTGCCCAGCCCAACAGAGTCTGTATACAGAGTCCTTGGAGGAGTATCTGCTTCATGAGTTCTTGCAGGACGCAGACATGTGAGACTGTTCATTGCTGCTACAGTGGCAGGCAGTGTTAACATGCTCAGCAGCAGGCTGTTTTGAAGCCTCAATGCTAGAATTACAGGGACTTTTGACCCTCCAGGGATTTGACAGCAGTTGATAAGAATTAGATGGCATAGAGTTTAAAGTACTGAGGTGTCAGCTAGATAGATAGACCTTTTTTTTTTTTTTTTTTTTTTTTTTGTGATTTAATTTCCTGCACCCCCTACCCCCTTAATATCTGTATATCTGGATTAGACTGCTTCCAACTTTTTCAGAGTTTGTTTCTTAAACAAAAAAAACAAACAAACCATCAAACAATAAAAGGTAAGAACCACAATTTAGCTTGAATTTACTAGGGGGAACTTTTTTTTTTTAAAAAAATTGATCAAAACAAACATAAATAAATGTAAGTAAATAATTGTTACACGTTTGTGTTAAATCTGCTTCGGCCTCTAGGCTGTCTAACAAACATGCTTATAATAAACCCAGGAAATTCAAGAGACCTGACACATGTTATTTAGGGGATGCCAGTAAAGAACCCCAGTATCAAAATTTCTAGCTTCTATCGTGTTAAGATAATTACAGAGATGTCTTGAAACTGTGATCACACATTGAAAAGATGAGTCAAATAAATTAGCAAACAAGTTAAAAAGGCAGAGCAAGGAGACACTCTAGACCTATTCCTTTCATTTCTACATCAGTTTCTGGACATTTGTTTGATATATTGAGTAAGAAATGTATTTTCTGCTTCCCATACTGATTAAATGCAGATGTAATAAAGATATTTCTAGTCCTTCATGCACATCTATCATGAGATCATTTGGCATGCTATCAATGGAAGAAGAAAATATCAAATGACTGAAGTAATTATGCATCAGTATTACAAGGCAGAATATTTAAGCTCATGATGGAGCTTGTTTTTAGAGAGTAGAGAAGCATTTGAATTAAATTCTTGGTACAGTGATGTTTCTGAAAAAAAGCCTATTCTGAAACGGCAAAAAGCATCTCCTGACCTTTCTGAAGGCAGAGACGGCAATTTGATACCTCTTAGTAAATATAAGAGGATGTCTTGAAGTTAAACTCCATAATAATAAGTTAAAATATGGGTAATAGAATCCTCTTGTATTCGACACAAAAATGCAATGCTAATAATAAATGGAACTGAAGTTTAGTATTAGCAAAAATGCCTGATTTATGCATTAATATGAATCAAGATTTTTCAAACTTAAATTAAAATATATTTTCATATATTTGTCATGAGCTGTTAGGAATTACATTTTGTAAATTTCTGTAAAGATATAGAACTCCGAAATCTTAATGTTAAACTTCAGAAGCAGAAAATACCTTCCTTTCTAAGGAAGTGTCCATCCAAGAAATAAGAGATCAAATATTTTGTATCTTACAACACAGCAAAAACTCCAGAGAAAATGCAAAATGTTTATTTACATCATTGTTTTGTTTTTTTTTAAGCAAATGTATTTATGGTATGGAGATGGTGGAGGTTTGCTCACAGATTTGTATTTTTAAAAAAGAAGCCAACTTTTCCTAACTGTCAATATTGTGCATTGCAGACTGTGAAAATCAAAAGATCTGATTTTCCAGAGCGATTCAATTGACATTTCCTTTCCACACTCTAGACTTCCAAAATGTTAAGAGTATTGATTAAACATCTGGTATTTTGGTAGGTTTCCCATATCTTTAAAAGAACAGCTCTCAAATGGTTTGGAGACTCCAAAGGCTCAAAGGAAGAGTGTGCTGTTCCTCATTTTAGCATAATTGAACAGATTTTTTGGGGGGAGAAAAACTTAGAAGAAGTTTTATATATGTTGCATTCTATAGATGTATGTATAAATGAAATAAATATTCCAAGAGGCATCTCTTTTAATTTTAGATTGCCATCCCTTTACTGATTTACTGTGACTAAAAGGGGGAGACTTCTTTGTGATCTGTTTGAGCAAATGGCAACACTAATTAAAACCATGTCCGTAATTTGCTGCCATTATCTAACAAGTCCCTTAATAGATTAGTTTTACGGCTGCATAATGATTCTTTCATCTCTAAGCACGGTCAATAGTAGACGCCTACAAAAAAATTAAGAAAAAGGGCCACTGTAGAGTCATCCTGCCATTGTTATTTGCTTCCACCTTGCAGTGATCACTGATACAGAAGTGTCCTGACTGATATAAGGGCTGTCTGACTTATTAATGGAGTTATACTCCATGAGCTTGTCATTTTGACTTCTATAACATCCAGTGGCAATGGGTTTCACAGTATGAGTACGTACTCTATGGAAATGTATTCTGGCTTATTTAAAATCTGCCACCTGGTTATTTTCTGGAGTGTCCCTTAATTCTTGTGTTTTATCAAATATAAAATAATTGTTTCCTCTTCACTTTCTCCACATAATTCATGTTTCTATGGAACTCTCTCATTAGCAATCTCTTCTTTACAGTCTTATGTGGTATGGAAACTGTTTACTCTTTCTTGCTGACAACTTTATTGACCCTTCTTATTTCTATAGGGCCTTCAATTTTTTATGTATTATTTATATTTTTAGTTCGTTCTTTTAGATAAGAATAATTTAGGAGAAAATGTGAAAGGTAAGGAGTGGAGCAAAAATGGAAGGTTCTCCCAACTTCTGGTTTTCTACTTTTCACTCTTTCACAGCATTACCACCCTCACTCCCAGCTCCCCCCACATTTCTGAAAGGTAAATTGCTTGCTTATCCCTGCAAATATTTACATGAACTAATAAACCAAAATAATAGAGAAAAGGTGTAAACAAATCATGGAATCATAGAATATCTTGAGTTGGAAGGG
>VWZK01005930.1:0-10720 GCA_013396935.1 Baryphthengus martii
GCCAAAGCTCTCTATTCAGCCAGGCTGGTTTCCTTCCTTTCTGACTTGTCTTTCAGCACATGGGGATAGCCTTCTCCTGTGCCTTTAAAACTTCTGTTTTGAAGTATGTCCAGCCTTCCTGGACTCCTTTACTCTTCAGGGCTGCCTGCCAAGGTATTTTGTCCAACAGTCCCCTCAACAGGCCGAAGTCTGCCCTCTGGAATTCTGTGGTGGCTGTTTTACTGACCCCCCTCTTTACTTCTCCACGAATTGAAAATGCTGTTATTTCATGATTGCCTGCCCTAACAAGAGCAGGATTTTCTGTTACGATATTTCCACTACAAAGCATGCCAAAATGAGTGGGAAATACTCATTTTCTGCAAGAGCTTTGAAATTAAATTAACAGAACATTACATTTATGGCAGAGTACATGTAGTTTTACTACCCCCAGCACATAACTTGTCAACTAACACATGAGTAGACCTATATTACATATTTTCTTTCCCAGTCTCCTAGCTTGATATATGCTTTCATCTAACAAATCCCTTTGTTGCTTACTTACTGAATCTGCTCTGCTCATCTCAGCAGCTAGTAGAGGTGGTGGTGGAAGGAAACTGAAACTTGTTTACATCTCTTTCTGCGAAAACTAACGATAAAATAATTGAATCTAAGAAATGTCTACTTTGCAGATAAAAAACCCAAATGTACTAAATTTACATCTCTAAGGACAATTAAAATTAGAAATGTTTTCTTGATTTCATGTGAGTATTGGCTCAGACCAAGTCCAGAGTTTAACAATGAGGATCTGAAGACATTAGACAAAATGCTTTCTCATTCCACTGAACTGTCAAGCTCCTCTAATACTAATAATCTAAAATGATGACAAAGCTTTTTTATCTTGTCCACTTATATGTTCTGCATCCCTGGAAACATTCCAGGTGAGGTTGGATGGGATATTAACCATTTTGTTGTTTTCCACTAGTCGCTCTTAGATTAACTTCACACACTGTGCTTTCCCAGGAGTATGGCAGATCTGATCATGTATTAGATATTTTAATGGAAAGCCTCACATTCTTTCAGTCTTACAACTTGTAAGCTCCGATCTATTCAAATGGAAGTTTGTATTTCGAGAAGTAAGCACACTGAAGTGAGACATTTGTGGAGTGATGTTATTTGTCAATATGCTAACAAGGCAATACTTGTCTGTTGCTATATTTAATTAATTCTTAAGACTGGTTACTGTTCAGTGTTCAGTGTCTCTGCTGCTTAAAATGTCACAGAAAATAACCTGTCCTTTGATGAGTAGCTCCAAAACAGCATCTCAGAAATATATGTCAAGACAGGACACAAATATGCTGGTGTGGAGACTCCAACCACAGAGGTGTAGTGTTGCCCGTCCCTGGAGCCATGTGTCAGGGTGGTGGGGTTAGGGTGGAGCAGGCTCTCTGTACTTCAGACCAATGTGCAAACTCTCCCATGTTGTTCCAGTGACAAAATATAATGATCAAAAAGTGCCAAAGGCATTTGGATAGTTAGTGTGACATATTATATGTGCCTTTTAATCTGCAAGTGACACAGGTTTATAACATTTTTTTCTTTTTTTTTTTTTTTTTTCTTTTTTAACATCTGTTTCTCTTAAGAGATAACTTTTTTGTTATATCACTTACTTTTCCCATGGATCTTGAATATAACTTTTCTTACTGTGTCCTCTTTTTCTACATATTTATTTGTATATTCTGGAATGTAGATATTCCATAATGACTCATGTTTTATATCTGCCTGATGTAAGGCAATTCATGTTTTATACCTTAGTGGATTTTTTTTTTAAGCTAAAATTTAATTGTGTTAACCAGATGGGTTTTTTTTCCCTATAATTTAAACAAGTAGATGCGGAATATGTGTAGTGTATGGTATAATTTGGCAGTAGGAACTTCAGACTTTTAACTTCCTGTACATCCTTCATGTATAAAATGCAGGAAGGTTTGAAAGATATTTTCTATTACTTTCTACACTCACCTTTTTGGTTTAAACTGAAAAAAAAAAAAAATTATAATTGATGAAGTGTAAGTCTTACCAAAGGTAAAGAACTTAGAGGAAGGAAATTCTAATGCTTGATTATACAAAATGCAATACAGTTAGAATTGTTTTTTTCTTGGCTTAATTTAGTTTATCCCCTTAAGAGAGATCCATTGACCATATTTAATTTAGCTGTAATATGTTGTAGCAAATATTTCCAAAAAGCAAATCTTAAATGAATTGAAGATAAGCACCACAAGCTTCCTGTTTTCCACCTTACCTTTTCAAAAGCTGTTTTGTTTGAATTCCATTGAAACCTTTTAAGGGGGAAATCAGACTTTTAGAAATGTTCGTCGTTTAGCATCCTTAGCAAAGAGTTTGCTTATTCATTGAGGCACAATCCCAATCCTACTGAAATCACAGGACGTTCTCCCCCCTCCCCGCCCTACGTCTCTACTAGCATCGCTGCTGGGGCTCTGCCTGCCCAGGGCAGGGCTGTACTGTGCTCCTACCTCAGGCTCCTATGGCCCTGCTGGCTCCCCTCTCCCTCTGCCCTGGTCCACCTGAGTGGCAGCCCTGCCCTTGGGAGCATTGAGTGCAACTCTTAGATCAGCCTCCAGCTGTTTTTTCTCCAAGCCTGAGGGGCTAGAGCTAGGTCTTGGCTGTGGGAAGATACTCCTGCTTCTCCATGTGCCCAGAATGGGCAAGGAACAGAGGAAAAGTCACTATGCTCTTCACTATCTATACTGAAAGTCCCATTCTTGACTTTTTCACCTGTGTGACATCACAAGCATTCAGGACCTCCAGAAATAAGGCTCAAAAGCTCTGAGATTTAAAGAAAGCTATTTTTTTAAAAAAATAATAATCTCTCTATTAGATTTCTATAAAGATGGCTTATATTTTGGGTTCTTTTATATATTAACAAGGAATTAGATCATGTACTTGTTTAGAAAGATTCTTGTGGAAGCGTTAAATATTTCAGAATTTCAAGGGAAATAAATGACTTGGAATCACTGCCTGAGACATCAGTCCCAGTGACATTACCAACAGATTTAGAACTAATTTACAGGCAGCCAATATTTTTCTCCACTTTGATTCCAGTCTCCATTCTGGCAAAACTGCTACTGGAAAAACTGACGGGAATTCTGTTGGGAATGGATCATAAACTTGATGCTTGTATCATCATGTTTATGATGTTGTAGAAATACAGACCTCATATTTATATTACCTGTCAGGTGGATACTCTTCACACTCTGAAAATGAAAGTACAAGAAAGGAATGAAATATCAAAAATAATTTTTATACACCTCTAAAGGAGCATTGCTTAATAAATAAAAATGTAAAAGTTTAGAAAAGAAAGGAAGAGAAAATCTTCAGACGTGTGCAAATTTTCTTAACTGGAAAATGAAGAAAATCATATAGTTTATAGATGCCTGAGGATTTGACCCTCATTTGCTGCTTCAGTGTTAAATGAACAGCTCTGCATACATGTAGGACTTCTAATCCTGATTTACTTTATGAATCTGTAGATTGATAACGGCTTGATGAATTACAGCGGTGTCAATATCATCCAGAGTGCAGGTGTGATGGTGTGCTCTGCTAGATACTGTTTGCTTTAATCTCAAAGCTCTGATACTTCTTAATGTCTGCCTTTTTAAAATGCAGAACCTTAAAGTCACAAGGCTGTAGCTATTTTTTTGCTTTATAACCTTGTATGAGGCTAATGACACAAATACCTTTGTCAAGGCTAGATACTAGCATTAGCATGTTGGGAGTGATGACTCAGTCAGTGCCTTGCTCGAGATGAAGCCTAGCAGCCTGTATTTTCATCACAGGTCAGCAAGAGAGGCAGCACATCAAATGAACATTAGCACTTAAGCAAAGCTTCAGGCAACACCAATACGGGCACAAAAGCAGAGGAGAAGAGCTGGTACAAGCCAGGGGCCATATTCACCACAAAGGCATATGAAGCCTCCATGACACGGTTTACACACCTCTCAAGCATGTGGAAACTGCATCAGGGGTGAAGGTATGTGGGGACAGCACAGCTCTGACAAACTACCAACCAGGGTAGTGTATCCATCACCACTAATGAAGCATGCTGGAGAGCTGTTTGTGAGACACTGAATAAAACAGATGAGTCCTGCAGAGGACACGAGTGTTCACAGGCCACCATCAGCTCAGATCTATTGATCTGAGACATCTAGGGTCAGAGTCCTGGGGAAATAAAAGCTGCCAAAGCCTGAGGTTTGCTAGGGACTGTGCTGATTCCCTCAGCTTATTTAGGTTTTTGTGCAGCCTTAGCGTCATTGGCAAAGTAAGTTTTATCGTGTGCTAATCAGGTTGCATTAAAATCCAGCCTGTTTTGCAGCATGCCTGGATCGTCACAGTCCTGAAGGTCATGGGACAGTGCAGAAGCTGGGTGGGTTGCTGGAGAAGGTCTGAATTACAGTACTAAGTAGGATCAGGGTTGGTATCCCTGTTCACTTGTCAAATCCACATGTTAGGTCTACTCTGACCTATCTGGGATTTATTCAAATGCCTATGTACGTTAAATTACAATGAACTTCCCCAGACACTAAGGCCTAAGAGTGAAAACCAGCAAGATTTTGGTGTCTGGGATTGAATATTCCTGAATCTAAGCATTCTTACTTGAATTTACCCCAAACTAAGCCTACACATTAGCTGAAAATACTGAGAAAACAAACAAACTTCTCTTTTGTGATGCTTCTCAGAGAAATGTTTGGGAAGAGTGAAGAAACTTAATACTGTTCTATTTTTCATCTTGTTCTAAGAGAGATGGGAGTAGTGGTAGCTAATAGGGTAATAAAGGAATGGCATTCTTATCCCAGAAGGTAAGCTTTTATATACGGGAGAAATTTTATAGCAGTTTATATTCAATTATATTTAAAAATGCATTGAGAAAAAGTAGTGCAAATCCTTACAGTGATTCTCACTTTAAAGTGCTGGGAAAGGGTTGTGATTTTGTTTGTTTGTATGGTTGGTTTGTTTGCTTGTTGGCTCTTCTTTTTCTTTTAGTTAAAATCAAGAAATATGATCTTTTTAGTACAGATTTAAGCAAATATGAAATTATTTTTAGATAGTAATTCAGCTTGAATCCTGAGAATAAGGAAATTTATAGCTATTTAAAACTAATTTATAACTGTATATTTTATTATCCTTCCTGTACAGGAGTAGCTATAGCAGGTAAAGCATCTCTGTAATGGTATAAAGTGTCCACACTAAGACAATAATCCCTTTCTAAAAATATCAGTATTGTTAAAGCAGGTCAGTTTTCTATCGTGGACAAAACCTGAACAATTTATTCAATTTGCTAAAAGCTGTATTTAGAACAAAAGTGAAACATCCAATGGAAAAGTTAAAGTGCTATAAGCAAGTTTGTACCTGCGTCATGGTATCTGGGTGGTGCTGCAGATACAGCTGAGCTGGTCAAACTGCAAGTCAGTGCAAGCTAATTTATCTTCCACCTGGTGTTGGTGCCTTAGCTGCTGTGGGCAGAAAGATATCATTACGTAGGATAATGTGAGTCTACGCCACACCACAGCTCCTCCTTTTTGAAGTTAGACTAGTCCAGATTTCTCAAAGGGATTTTATCAATTCCATCAGTATTTTGGGAGTATAAAGTATACTGTTTACCTGCAGGGTGAAAAAGTAGATTCCTATTTTTAGCTTAAAAGTAAAAAGCCAAATTTCCATTAGCAAGTGTACATTATAAGTAAATTGCCTGAGGATGGGTGCTCGAGAGCATTTTTCCAGCATAAGCAGTGAGTAAAAAAGACATCCCTCATGTTTACTGCAGCATGAGTACAAATTAAGCAATTTTAATTTAGATATAACCCTTCAGGTCATATCTCCTTGTGCTAAGGACACAAGGGAGAAGGTGTTTATCATGGGAGATACTGTATTCCAAATAACTAAAACACTAAAAAGGGAGGAAACAGGTTTGGGATGATGAAGGGATTGTCCAAGGGTCACACAGTAAATCATGGCAGAGTTAGGATAAAGCCTAGATTTCTTGATTCTGCCTGCAGTAATCTCAGCTATTGAGTGTGCTGCTTCTCAGTGCACAATGTGAACATGCAGTTCACATTATGCACTGTAAAGAAACATGCACTAGACATTTTGGTGTTTTTGACTTAGTCACGATAACTAAATCCAAAGAGCATTCAAATCTGCACAAATAGAACTTTTGCAAGGAATCCCTAGTATGAATTCTGATAGGGTACTTAGGTTTTCAGGTCTGTGAGCACAGAAAACCCACTGAAAATATGCCTGTCAATAAAGTAGATTGTGCTTTCTGGCAGGAGTTTCAAAATAAATACTCTCCCTGAAGCATCTGCAGATGCAAAAGTTGCAACAGGGGAATTTTGAAACATATTTCTTTCACTATGCAGTTATAAACAGCAACAAAGAAACAAAGGCAATAGTATGCTTTTCAAAACTAATGCTGAATGTCCTGATGCCTTACAATCAGGGGCTGAATTGGCGACAGATTCAGAGATGAGAAAATGAAACATACAGAATATATTATGTAGAGCATGAGACTGCCTTTGTTCAGCAGGGAAAAGACAAAGTCCCTTGGTATCACGGAAGAGTTGTCTATATTTACCTTTGCCTCCTCAGAGACGGTAAAAAGCTCAATGTGCTCCTGACACCTGGCATTTCATGGTCCTGTTGTCTTCCAGGAGCTCAGACTCAGCCTTATGACAATCTGCCTTCATTATTTGCTCTTGTGTGTGGCATACAGTGTTCCACTTTCCAGGGAAACCTTTATACCTGTGTATCTGCCCTGCTCTAGCCACAGGACAGCTACTAGATAGATGTACAGGAGACCACTGCACGGCTGTGCTGTGTGAGAATGAGCCACTCCACGCCCACTCTTGGGTAACCTGATAAGCAGGATGTGTCCAAGAATTCCCTTGTGGGGTAACCAGCGGGATTGCTCTGGGTCTGCTTCCCAGGTGTTCCTGCTGTAACATAGCAGGAATCAAATTCAACTGCAGCATCACGGCTGTTCCAACACAGTAATGCCTATTGAGGCACACAGAAAAAAAAATACTTGAATGCTTTTGAATGCCTGCCCTCTGTGTAAGAGCCTATGTGGAAGCTAAGCCACTCTAAAAATAAGTTCCTTGAACAGATGGAGACTTACCACAACACAATTTCCCAATCTTTTAAGGTTTATCCATTTAGGGTAAGAATACAGTTAAGCACATGGGAAGATACACCCTGCTGTGATCTATTGCAGTCTTTTTGTAAAGCCAACATACTTGTCTCTCACCTCCACAGAAAAGTCAAAGACAGTCACAACAAACAATATCAAAGCCATCCTTGACTGTTTCTTTCCTTGATCAAGATTTCCAGGGTGACTAGTGATGAAGAATCTAATTTGAAACCCATAAAAGTGACTTGGCTATCAGAAAGAAAGAAAAATTGTTAAGGACTTTCTGCTGTCTAGCCACAGATTTTTGCGAACATCACTTCTAGAGAAGACTTATGCAGAACACCTCTTTACAAAGAGAAAGAGATTTTGGTGCTAGTGGCTCTAATCTTGGTTGAAAAAAATATAAGATGAGCCTTTCAATATATCTTGGCCAAATTACAGCTGTCTAGTAATTTAAATTAATACACTAACTTCAATTGCACAAATATTCCCAATTTCTTTTTAATTTTAATTACTAAGAAAAAGTTTTTATCATCTGGAAACTCTATATTTTTCCCCATATTTTCTGAGGTAGCGGATATAATGACTTGACAAACAGCCTGCCTAATGTCACTACCTCTTGTCAATAATTTGTATGCAAAAGATAGTTCCTTTGAGGCAGAAGAGAGAGCAGAGGAAACAACTGTAGCTAAACAAAATGTAAGTGTCTTGTAAATGTGTTACTGAAGCACTTGTTCTAAGTGGTGTGTCCACAGAGATTTATATTAATGACCCAAAATACCAGAGCAGTGTGAAAAATGACTAAAATACTGCCACTGTTGTGTAGCTTGCATTACAGCCAGTAATGGCTGTCAAACAGGAAGGCAGGGCCAAGACCAGGAGCAAAAGGCTACCAGAGGAGAACGGGCAAGAAAATTGTGTCAGGACTGGGTAAGAGCTGCGATTCACAGTGGAGGATAGGTGGGCAAGCAGATCTTCAGGCAAAATTCGCTTGAGCTCGTACGTAACTACAGTGCCCATTTCCTGCTTTTTCTAGCACTCATTTTTGGGAAAGAGTTTATCTATCTGTATCTTGAGGAAAAACATACTATTTTATTCCTTTAACATTATTTCTACTTATTGCATATGTTGATTGAATCAAAAAAAGGAAATTATTTTCCTCTATTACTACATAGCAAACTTTTTTAAAAAAAGGTTCTTAGGACCAAGGAATAAGGCAGAGTTTTAGAAATGTATTCACCCTACCTGTTACTCTGACATTTTCAGCTCAATTATTATTAGTTTTCATTTATAAACCTATTGCAAAAATAGTTCATCTTGATTTGATATCCTTCTTCCCTCATTGCAACACCCTTACTACTGACAATCACTTGCAAGTCATTTCAGTCATGTGAAGACGTGTAGATGTGATAGTTAGGGACATGGTTTAGTGGTGAACTCAGCAGTGCTGGGTTAACAATTGGCCTTGATGATCTTAAAGATCTTTTTCAACCAAAACAATTCTATGATTCTAAGACAGTTTGCTTATGATAACAATGTTACGTGTATCAGAGGAAGGGAGCACCAAATATTGAGGGTGTCATAGGAATTTATCAGAATACTGACAGGGTATTCTTTCAGTGTTCCACTGCAAAGCTTCAGTTCAGCTCTTCCTAGAAGGAAACCAACGTAAGCCGCAACAGGGAACTTAAGCTACTTACCAGCAATGATTCAGTGACTTGTTGTTGATCTTTGATGAGGGAATTTCAATCTAAGTTTATCACAGCCATAGTAATTTTCATAGAACGACTGCAATGAAAACAATAGGAGCTAGTTGAAAATAACCTTTACTAATGTAAAGAGAGGAAGTAAAAATTAC
The DNA here is from genome assembly GCA_013396935.1 of Baryphthengus martii. Lineage (NCBI taxonomy): Eukaryota > Metazoa > Chordata > Aves > Coraciiformes > Momotidae > Baryphthengus > Baryphthengus martii. The sequence continues at coordinate 9,039 of VWZK01005930.1, forward strand.
GCTGTGGTTCTTTTTGTCATACTGTAAAAAGGCAATCTAGTTTAATTATTACTCTGCCACAGTGCTAATGACTATTTAGCTTTTTCAAATTACGGTCTACACTAAAACAGGGAGGTGACCCATGTTTTCAGTACTAAAACTACTTTTGTCTTTTTTGCTAATTTCAATCAGAATGGAAAATTGTGTGTGATATTATTACTTAGATTGATTACAGTCACATACAAAAACCTTTGAGATTTATGCACTATATCATTGAAATGGGGATTTTTTCAAAAGAATAGAGAGTTTTCTGTTAATAGTATCAATAGCAGGGTTTTAAGAAGGTTTTTAAAAATTGGAAGTTAAACCAAAAATCTGCATACAAAATGTTTCATTACACCAAAGGAATTTTTGCTAAAGCACTGAATCTTTGCAGCAGAACTCCAAGAAGTATCAGATAATACAGCCACGTTACAAATATTTCCTTCTAGATATATGGAAAAATCACACACAGAAATGCTGGATCCTCCTGATTCTCATTTTTACTGGGGATGTGAAAAAACAAGTGTGTTCCTTTTAGCTTAAACTGGTTTGTTTCAGCCTGTCCCCTGCTCTGCTGTAACTGCTTCTGTGCACCTTTTATCACAAGATAATCACAGGAGTGATTACTACTATTCTGCTGTTACCTAGCACTGGCTTAGCATAACTTGGGCATCGAGCCTCTGACGGTGCAGTTTGTGCTGCTTGACGATTTTGACAGGATCCCTTGCCCTGGTGGTACTGGATGAGTGGGGACAGTGACAGTAGTTAGCACCCTGGATAGCTTCCGCATATTGTTGTCGCTTATAGTATCAGTTGAACCGGAACATGAATGCTTACATGATGTTGGGCTTTCTTTGCAGGATGAGCTAATATCAATGTTGGATTAAGTTTTTAAAAGTGCAGTGGTTGAGGATTTGGTTCATAAAATACCAGATTGTTTCTCCAACAGGAGCAAAAATCTTCAAAAGGGATCGTGTATATATGCATACATGTATATCTGCTGAAGATGAACCTGATTTGACAGAATTTTTTTTTTTTCATCTCAAGAGTAATTAACCTCCCCAAATTGGTTATCTATTGTAATAAATTAAAAAGCTGACCAGTATAACTGGACAATATCTACAGTTTTCTGCAAGATGGATGAAAAGGAGAGAAAGGCGAAACAACACTAATTCAGACTGACTATTTACTACCAGAACTCCTTAAACATTCTAGTGCGTTATTAATTTGCTGGCCTTATACTGTCTTTGAATACACAATTGAAATGGAGATAGGGTCACATGCTAGATGTGCTGCAGTATATGCACTTCTTGCATTTCTGTTCACTCTGAAAAAACATTTTTAATTAAATTACTTTCAACAATTCAGGTTCTCTTTAAATTAAGATGTGCTATAAATGACTGAGACATCCTATTAATTTGAAAATTTTGAAATGGAAGACAAAGATATTTTCCCCCTTTCTTCTCCATGTAAACAGATCTCTGCTGTGGGAAGAACATATTGGAATATAATGGAGTTGTGATAGAAGTAGTTTCTATGGGGGATTTTTGTGGTTAATTTTGTTTGTTTGGTTGGTTGGTTTTGTTTGTTTGTTTTGAGGTTCTTAAAGGCACCAAGAGAATGTTTCTTCTTAATTTTCTTTTTCTTTTTTTTTTTTTTTT